>VOPJ01016108.1:0-45890 GCA_014673585.1 Semibalanus balanoides | reverse complement strand
TCTTTTCCCTAGCGCGGCGAACAGTATTGGATGGGGAGTGGGGACTGGCGCTGATCTTGTAACTCGGATGTATCTTGGATGTATCTACTCTTAAATATACTCTCAAAAGACCCGCGACTGACTCTGCTTCTTTTCCCTAGCAAGGCAAAAATACCCAAGAAAAGTAACCGCTGTTTTCCGTGATATTCTACCCTAGAAAATAATACATAGAAAAAGTTTGCCAGATGCTGTTGCTTTTCAATGGCTTTTACTTATCTCAACATTACAATTCAAAACACGCGCAAGCCACGCCAGAAATGTCGATGCACCAAAAATCTTGGTCATATCTGACGTCATGCTTTTAGAAAGAACCACGTATGTCTACCTTTTTGGTTGCTCAGCATACGTGTTTCTAGTTTGCATTGCATCCCTAGCCTACGGCGGCTGCAGGAATGACCAAGGTCTGTATAAATATGGAACGACAATGACAACACCCTGATGGATAGCGTTTTTGGCAATGTAGTTTTTTGGAAATGTACAGAGCAAGGCCCTATATACAGGTACAGATTATTGGATTGTGTACACTGAGAAGCGTGCTGGGTTACAAATATTAATTAATTCACCTGGTAGGCTCCCCACCAGCCTAGCCATTGACAGATGTTATTGATTGACCACTCAAGGGGTGATATTGATATGGGGGGGGGGGGGGGGGGGAAAGAAGGGGAAAAGGGACAAAAGGGAAAAAAAAAAAAAAAAAAAAAGGGGGGGGGGGAAACATAAAAAATAGGCCAGCAGCAAAAGAGTGAAAGACACAGATGTACTTCTTATAGCAGACATATGACGATTGCCACTAGTACAATTCGCAAATGCAAGACCTTGACTGATGCTGCTGATTCTACGCATATAAAGTTGAAACACTCGGTACCTTGACGCTGAGTGCTCACAATTTTTCACTCTTTCTTGGGGTAGCGTTTTCAAGGTCCAATTTATCTCGGATTACGACTCCAAAACCTCAGACTATTTTCATTCCTTAGCAGAAATGCAGATGTTACTGATGCACTGCTTACATTCTGATAGTATGGCCACTGGACTTAATTAGGATCAGATGTTTTTTGCATGGCGTATTTAGGATACCGCCCTCTTTGTGAGACTAATAAAGTAAGTTAATGAAAAAGGACACACATTCTGATGAGTGTGTCCTGGGTTACGTTAGTTCGTCCTACCACCGCTACCTACTTACGTTATTGTAATCAGGTTTGCTCATGTCTGTGGCACCTCCAACTGGATCAAACTGCCTCTAACCTTCAAGTTCCTTAGATTGTTCCTGTGGCTCCTCCAATCTGTTCCAAGGTCACCCAAAACTAAAACCCTGGACACGTCCTAACCTCAGACTTGGCTATACACTCGGACACCCCCGCCCTAGTTATTAGTTAATCCCTATAATATACCTACCATTCAATGCAGAATGTCACATTTAGTAAGTACAGATAGTTCCCTAAGACATTTTTACAATATAACTAATTTTAATTTCAATAATTAATTTCTCACCGCTTCACCGTGCCTCCCGTCGCTAAACTTTGTTTACGCAACAGCTGTACCAAGGTTTTGCAGCATCATGTTTTTTGTTATTCCAGACGCCTTCTGCCACATGTTTTTGTTATTTTATTCCAGACGTTTTTTTAACCACATTGACGATATTTCCGCTACAGCGTCGCCAATTTATTTTTTATCGATCGGACTTACGCCATATCATTATTTAGGTTTCGTCTTGATCGGACATTTATGGCTATAATTATCTTAGGTTTCGTCTCGATAGACTTAATGGCTAATTATCTTAGCTTTTTCGTCTTTTGAGCGATCGTACTTAATGGCTATATATTATCTTAGGTTTGCTCGATCGGACTTAAGGCTAATATTATCTTAGGTTTCATCTCGATCGGCACTTTATGGCTATATATTATGCTTATGCGTTTCTTCTCGATCGGACTTAATGGCTTATATATTATCTTAGGTTTTGTCGTTTGATCGTATTAATGCGCAGTATTATATTATCTTTATGGTTTCGTTCTTTCGATGGGATTTAATGTCTATATATTTATCTTAGGTTTTCGTCTCGATCAGACTTTGATGGCCTATATCTATTATCGTGTGCTCTTTCGATACTCAGATCTACGAGACTTAATATGGCTCGGGCTAGGTGACTATTATCTGTAGTTGTTCCCGTTCTCGATCAGGACTTAATTGCGCTTACTAATTATGATATCTTAGGTTTTCGTCTCGGATCTGACCTTTATGGCTTTTAATATTATCTTAGGCTTAGGTTTATGTCTAGATATCCTTCGTTATGCATGTGATGTTATTGTTATGCTTATATGACCGGAAGTGGCTCTTAGAGTTTATTACGTTTTTCTTTTAATACATTTGATTCGAAAACCTATTAAGTTCCTCCGTAGATTATATATCTTCCTGACGAATTTGTCGAGCAAAAAAAAAGAGCATTTGACATGAAATCTCTAGAATGTCCATGAAATCTCTATGCAGCATAATCTGGAAATGGCTTGTGACAGCTTGACACAGACCTTAACTGAGAGAGATGATGACCAAACAATGGCCGCTCGCGCGTTGCCCGTTTAAAATTAAGCGGGGCTGCGGTGATAAACTCTCCCCCGGTTAGAAATAGTCTAAGCGTTAGAGAGCTACATAATAGCTGTTCTAGAAACGATGCAGAATGACCAAATAATCAACTTTACGCTGACTGAAATAGAGTGTAAAGTTTTGAAACTATCTAAACAAACGCTGAGGGCTGCGGGTGGGCTGTCGACAGTGTGTTTGACCTCGAGACTTTACTGACTGATCCAATCAAACAAATACCTGATGCACTCAAGCCACGGTGCTGCAGAGGGATCAGGATGTATCGTCCAGATTTGTCGATAATATACCTCTGAGGCGCAGGCACCTGCTCATTTGAGCCCGAGCGTGTGGCAATGCAGTCCGCAACAGCCGTGTCATAGAGCGCGACTCAAGCAATCTAGCTGATTGTAGTGTGATCAAAACCACATCTGTAAACCACAAACATCAATATATACAACAACAGGTGTTCAGTTTTAAATACACCTTCTAGTCTTGACTTATGAAGTAATGTGGGCTGACCTGCGCTAATCTTACAGAGCTGATCGCCATGATGACGTCCTATATAGCCTGATAACAGTAGCACAGCCAGACACGAAAGGAGGTCGGCGGGCAGCCATCTTTGTGCCCCTCTGCCCTTCTTTAACAGCCGACTCTATTTTTCAACTCTGACATGACCTGGCATTGGAACCAGCGACTCTCATCGGTTGTTCTAATGGCCCCTGGCGAGCGCTTGAGAGGCATGCGCTGGACATAGACCCAATGGACTTCACTTGTTGGTGCATCTCATCCTGTTGTGGACCACCTGTGGACTCACCTGTTTTTGATGGTCCTGGGCTACAAGGAGCGGACAGAACCAGAATGGAACCTGTGTAACACAAGATGCACCAGTACAGAGGCAACAAGCATGTTACATGGACAGGATTAGTGCTTCTGCGCAGACACTATCGCGATGCCATTACTATGTAACATGAAGTATAGCAATGTGTCAAAAATGTCAAGATGGTTGATGCATTATCGATGGTATCTACTACCTATACAAAGCTGAAAGCATCACCTAGGCATTCAACCAAGCTTTGCCCTTTGAAAACTGAAAACACGGTCTACACGCTGCAGACAGCCAACGATTAGTCCACCCTTGTAGCTCTGGGTGGGATAGCGCTGCCGACTTCATGACGTTCTCTGCGCGATCTACGTGGTGCAGCCCGGATTGCATATACGCTTTTGGCGCTCTCGCTATTGCTCCCATGACTGGGAGGGCGCTCGCGGCCGGCTCCGTAGGCAGCCGGTGTCGCACTCACTGTCTCCGGTCTCCAGTCGACTTCAGTGAGCGTTCGGGTCGCCCGTGTCCAGGTAGGTGTCCGAGGACCACGATAACTTTCGTCTCTAGCATACTACTCACGTGCCCGGCCGAAGGAATTGCCACCGACCTGCCTCGTACCAGCGTGTATGTCTCCAGAACACAGAGCGCATCACCCAATCATAGCTGCACCTTGTGTGCAACACGGGTTCCTGAGCCTCGGAAAGTGCGCATCCTTCGTCTCTCATACTATTTCCATAACCATTCAGACCTAAACCCTTTTCTTTTAACAGCTGTTGTTGATTGTGACGCAAGGAAGGCATCAGTTCCAAGCGTCAATGCATTTTACGCTGAAAGATCGCTTTCTGCTATCCGTCTGATTACAGGGGAGATCGATCTTGCCTAGGGGCCTCTGGAGCTTGGGCGCCTGGGCAAGCTCGAGAGGCCCCTAGGCAAGTTCGAAAGTCCGCTGAACAGACTAATGGCCCCTCGGCAGGCTCGAGAGACTTTTGAACAAAATAAATGGGCCCCTGGTCTGGACATGCTCGAGAGGCCCCTGTGTTTTTGTGGGGGGGGGGGGGCTGGGTGGGCTCAATGGATCCTGGACATGCTCGAGAGGCACCTGGACAGGTTTTTGGGCCCCTAAGTAGCGGGCTCAATGGGCTTCCTAGTGAACATGCCCAAAGCATTTTCCCGTGGTAGCTTCGAAAGCCCTTTATTGTCTCTGAAGTCTGAGGGCTCTTGGCATGCAGGCCATGCACCAGAGTGACCCCTTGCCTGGTTTGAGGGCTTCTCTGTGGCTTTTTGAAAGCCATTTACCTAATGCAAATGGTATCTGGGCGGATCTCGGTGAGCCCCCAGTGACCCGTAGGGGGAAATTACCCTCCCCTCCCTTGGCTGCGCTACTGGTGATGAATATTCAGTATTCACCTATCAAAAGAACACAGCAGTTTGATGTAAAACATCGTCATACGGTTGCAGGCAGCGTTGGATTTCTGGCCGCTTTCTGGTCCCGGTACTTTGCTCTCTTCAATGAGTTCCCCCGTTTCGGCCTCAGCCCTTCGGGTCATGGTGCCGCCGCATTTCCCCCCCCCCCTTCCCCTCCCCCTTTTTTTTTTTTCCCCTCCCCCCCCCTCCCCCTTTTCCCCCCCCCCTTCCCCCTTTTTTTCCCAGTCGGCCCCCCCATTTTTTTCTCCTTTCTTTCCCCTGCCCCCCAGCTATTCCCCCGTGTTCTTTTTTCACCCCCCCCCCCGCCCCATCGTGGAGGTGCAGCAAACTCTTTGCTAGCGCCACAACTGAGAATACTCCAATGTTTGCACCTCCACGAGGGAATGGGGGGGATCAGAATTCTGGACTCCCCTAGAATATCACCTAGGGGTTCACTCGATGACACAGGGTTATAGAATACCATACATATCCAAAAGTAATAGTACTACCAACGGACTAAATATACCCTCTGGATGTGACCCTAATATTCTGTAGTCTAGAATTTACTATTCTGTGGTTTCAGAATGTAACTCATTTGTTGAGCCAAGTTTGCATCTCAAACTGTGCTGTTTCTTGCGGCAGCGATTCGCTGAACCCGAAAGGCTGAAACGGTAGTAACTCACTGAAGAGAGCAAATCACCGGACCAGAAAACGGCCAGAAATCCAACACTGGTTGCAGGAGATTCAAAAGTTGCTGCTCTTCCCGGCCGACAACGGTCTGCCCGCCGCCGACGCCAGCCGACTGCGGTGCGATAGTACAATATCAAAAATATGGATAACAGGAGATAGTTTTCTAACAAAAATGTGCCTAGACTGATAGATCAGCATGTTCCCTCGTTCATGAACTTTGATTGCCGTCGCTACGGCTCCTAGGATCCGATTAATCCCTTTGAGACCCCACACATCCGTGCCTCAGATGGTTACCATTGGTAGGCACGGCGTGACATCGTCGGCTGAGAATCGTTTGCCCGCTGGTGCCTCGGTAGCTGGGCTGAACGCGTTCAGCCCAGTTACCGAGGCACCAACACCGCCCGCCGGCGGAAGCGGCAGGCTGGCTGGGCCTCAGCCAGCTCGTAGTGGTTTGCTGTAGTGTGGTGAACGTATGGACCGGTGGCTGGTGGGCGGATGAAAGAGCCGGATATTTTCGGTGATATGCCACAATGAAATGCACAGTAATGTGCAGAATGGGAATCACTCACACATCTTCTTGATATGTAAACAAATTAATATTTCAAAGAACATTCTTTCTAAATAATAGGTGAGGCCCGGCCTCAGTTGCCTCATACGACGAGCCGCCTCTGGTAACTAGTACCTATTGCAAACTACTTCGAATAAATTCAGCATATATTTTGGGATCTCTAACCAGACTGAACTCCTTAATATGATCCTGTTGTGCTGCTGCTGAGTGCTGGTCTATCTTTCTTCTCAATTTGCAATTCTAATGGAACCCATAAGATTGAATTACCATCCAGATAATGAATATGTAAAAATTGGAATGTAAACAAATCTTTATTCATTTCATCAAAGAAAAGCTGAATCAGTTCATTTTCTTCAATATCTGTTATTTTTGTTCTGTAATTTTTGGTTATTATAATTAGCATGATATTACATATTTGGTAAATTTGTTTTTTGTATAATTTGTTCTCTAAAGCAAAACCTAAACTTGGTGAATACATGTCAGTAAACCAGGTAGGAAGGTTTTGAGTGGTAAGACTTTACCACTACATTGAGTGGTAAAGTCAGAAATTTTGTTCTCCTTTATTCCATCAATAACACATTATACTTATCATTATCAAGCTTTCTTATCGAATCCATTCAGAATTTTCTGAAGAATCTTTCCAAGAACAATATAATCTGTTTACAAAGTGAGATTGCAAATAAGAATCCTAACATTGTCTGCTTTTAGGCAACACATGTAATGATTTTCTGAGATCTGGGATTAAGTTTCAAGTCTTCTTCCATTGACACCAGTATTTTGTTCCAGTATGCCTGAACACTGGGAGCATCAGTTTCCAGTGACTACTCTGCCAGAACTGCTAGCACTTTTGAACTGTGCTTAAGTGTGCCGCTTGGACATCAAGTACCGTAGTGAATGGTCTCCACCCTGCAGTCGAATCCTGTGAGGCGTCGCGGCCACTCCTGTTGACGATGGAGCGTCCTTTGGAGTCCCCTGCGCCGGCGGCCGCCTCCTGCCCAGCCCCCGCCGCCGCCGCCGCCGCCGCCCCCTCCCCCGCACCAGACCAGCTGGGGGCGTCGCTGCTGCGGGCGAGGGGCCGGGAGAAGCGGCCCGACCAGTGGAAGCGGGTGGTGCGCAAAAACTCCCGCATCGCCGGCCAAGAGTACGTCAACACCAAGGGCGAGCTGGTGCAGCCGAAACAGATGGGCGCCGCCTGTACCTGCCGGATGAAGTGCTACACCAGGGTCAGTACAGGGCCACTGCAGGCCGGGACAGGCATGGCATTCAGCCTTGAATCACATGCCAGGTGTTGACATGCTTGCATTGGTGTTGGTAAATGAGCTAAGGATGGGACATGATCCAGACCAAGGACATCTCAAGCAATGTGGATGTTGTATAAGCATAATCATCGCTGTGCTGGGGTTAGCCGAGGTTAGATGGATTGGCTACCATCTTGGGGGCTCGTCCAGCCTTTTAGTCGCATATTGGGGGAATGCAGTGGGTGGTTTTATGCCGTCACAGCGTCACAAGCCTCATTCTGAAAGTTATATTTACCATTTGATGTCACGTCCTCAGCAGATGTGCATTGCACTCCAAGCCACAGCGCCCGGATTTCCCGAAAGCGAGTGGTGCATCATTTGATGCGTATGCCGCCATCTTTCCCTCGTCAGGTGGACGAGACGACGCGGCAGAACATCTTCACCGGCTTCTACTCGCTGAAGAGCTACGACGAGCAGAACGCCTACCTTTTCGGCCTGATCCGGAGGACGGAGATCGCGCGCCACTCGGCCGCCAGCTCTGAGCGGCGTACCTGCAACTACCAGTACTTCGTGCGCTGCAGGGGCCGGGAGATTCAGGTGAATGGAAATAGGTGAGGTATCAAGTAAAACGGTGCCACTAGTGCCATTAGTGGCAGCCGCGAATCAGTCGTAGTGGGGTCATCCACTGGACGGACTTGGCCAGTTGACCTGGCGCGTCCCGGGCGGTTTTTCCTGTGGGCGAGAGTCGGCGTGCAGTTGAGCCGGAGCGTGTGATGGCGGGACGCCACACTAGTGTTAAGTCGTGCAGTACTTGACTGTAACTGTTTGTTTCGGTGTCTTAGAAGTGAATACAGCCACTATACAAAGCAATCAAGCATCAGCATATTAATCGATATCACTGACTGTACTAACAGACATGTGCCAACGCAAAAAAATCCAGATGACAAGATCCACGGCCAAATTAATTTTCCAGGACCCACTATTGCTTCTTCTGCAGGATCCAAGATCCAAGGACAAGCGAAAAAAAGTACAGATCCAATATCTACAGGTCCATGTCAAAAATGATCCGGCAGATCCAATCCAACAAGATCCCGGATTTGATCCTAGGCTGTCCTTTTGATCTGGATCTTTTTACCTGCACATGTCTGACTAATGTATTATATTCTGGTTCGTTTGTTTTGTGTCACTAAGTTTTCTCACAAGAGGCTTGGATGATAAACAAATTACATAAAATTGACATTTCAAAGTGCCTTACAAGCGCTCGAAGGCTGTAGCTTACGCCAAAAGTCAGCAAGCTACAGCATATTATTTCAAAGTAGAACCATATCGGCATTAATTCGTCATGACTGACATATTGTACACCATATTCGGCGGGCAGATGTGCAAACAGGCGTTTGCCAACATCCACGCCATCACCTTCAAGAAGATCCGCATGCTGTCCCAGAAGCTGGACCAGAACGTCATGTTTCCCCGGGACCAGCGAGGAAAACACATGAACCGGCGGAAGATCTCCGACCAGGTCAAAGGTAAGGTGTGCCACCTAAACATCAGTCTGTTTAGTGCATACTGCTCTTTCCTAATTACAGTTGAATTGTATCTCGCCAGGGCCTGGTTTTAAGCACCTATCTAATCAATCTAATCAACTAATCAACCCAATCTAAATTCGAATAGTTCTGATCGGTTTATTGTTCGCACTTCGCAGTGTATGCTTACATGTCCCGGATGTCGGGAAATTCGGCTCCGATCTCTCTGCGTTCAAACTCGGTCGTATTGGTATTGGCATGTATACGCTCATAAGTTAACCTGTGTTACAGACCAAGTCGAAGCACATTTCGGAATTCTGCGTCGACGGAGCTGCGATCGTTTCTCAAGGAGGACAAGGTGTTCGGCCTCGACCTGAACCTCTCCAAGATGCACAAGGACTACCTGAAGCGTTTCGAGCCCACAGCTTTCGAAGTACCAGCTGCACCAGGTCAGTATTCCGCCTCTTGTAATAACTGTCGAGTATGATGTGTTGCCTTTTAATAATTATATTATTAATATTATGAAAAGGAAAATGATCTTAACCATGTCAGATATTTTATTTTTAGACAAAAAGGCCAGAAAGATAGAAATACAAGGTTTCGGCATTACGCCATTATCAAGTTTCCCATTATCGCCATTATCAAGGTTATTTATTTTTCATCTGCCATTAAACTGTTCGCTTCATGTCGTCTGTCGGGCTAAAAACGACGGTATATATGTATCGGTATCATAGGGTCTAACTCTACACCTTCATATCTGATGGATGTTACTTGCTTGTTCTGCCTATGTGAACATCGCGATCCGCTTTTAGTCCTGCAGGTCTGTGTGATACTGAACATCTCATAAACGGTCGCGCACCTGTTCACAGACAAGCTGCGCGAGGGCCACCAGACCGAGGTCAAAATCTGGCTCTACAGCAACATCTACCACAACGAGTTCCGCTTCGCCAACCTGAACGCGTTGCGCGTGTCTCAGCAGAAGGGCGGTCGGCGGGAGTCGCCGGCAGGGTCAGGGTCGTCTCCGCCCACCTCGGCGGCGGCGACCGACACGGCCGGCTCCACCGCCGCTGTGAAGGCAGCGACGCCCTCTGCCCGCCGGGCGGCACGTGCACTGAAGGTAACTGACGGGCCGTGCTGGTGGCGGCTTACTGCATGGTCTCAGAGTTCAGTCTGATCAGTCGTACACTGGGTCATAATTGATGGAAGCGTCTAGTGTGCCTGTCTGGAGCGCACCAGTCAATTGGCTATCCCATTCTATTCTGCTGAGCCTTGAGACTCTCTTTGAAGTTTTTCCCTGCGGATTCATGTATGTCAGCGGCGTTGAGTGCCCTGATGTATGCTACTTATTTTGTTCTAATTGCGTTATCCCCGATTGTCGACTCCCTGATTGCGGATGACGTAACACAGTAATGTAGCGAGTTGGTATGTGTGGTCAGACTATGTAAAAGGTCAAAAATCAAATTCGTCGTACAGACCTCGGCGTATGCTCATTTGAAAGCTCTTGCTCATTTGAAAGATCACACATTTATTCAGTCGAAATGCTCTAGATTTAATAGTTTTCGTTTTAAGAGTCACAAACCTCTACAAAAGCACGTTTGAGGGTACAATACGCTAAAGCTTGGTTTGGTAGAGCCTAGAGGTTTATGATTCATAAAAGGAAAACTATTAAATGTAGAGTTTTGCTTTTCACCAGTTTATTCTTCTTAACAAGAGCTTTCAAATAAGCGCAAGCCGAGATCTGTACGACGACTTTGATTTTTTGACCTTTTACATAGGAGTCACTGACTTTTGAAGGCCCGGGGGACCAAACTTCAAAGGAGGGGGATAAAACTTGGTCATCATATTATTTGTGTAAAGGAGCACCCCGTTTTGGGTGGACAGCTGCTTGCACGGATGTTTTTTAACACCTCTGCACACTGGGACTTGCCACTGCGGTCTGATGGGAATTCGGTGCTTATTGAACAGAAGCGCCTTTGGCTTCAGGTCTGTGTTAATAATTGAATTCCCGCCGTGTAAATGGAAAATATCTCCATAGATCATGTCATCAAAATTGGTTTGTCGGCACCCGCATCTATCTGTAGAAACGTTATTGTCCTTTGTGTACGCGTTTCACTGCATGGTTAAATGTCTATATTGTTTAGTCGGTATTTGCCTGTGTAATTAGTGTGTTTATCCCCGCCTATTCTAACAATGCTGGTCTCCGTCCACAGAAGGAGCGTCTGCCGGCAGTGCCGCCGCCTTCAGCGCCCCCTCCGCCTCCCCCTGCTCCAGTGGACGCACTGAGCAGCAGCAGTCCGGCGGCGCGCGACTCCCCTGCCCCCGCCGCGGCGGCCCCGGCCCCGCTGGTGGTACACCACCTCCTGTCCGAGCATCCGGCGCCGCCCGACCTCATGAACCTGGCCGTGGAGCAGATGGAGGCTGGCTACCACCAGCAGCTGGTGTTCCAGACGGCGCCGCGCGCCGGCGGCCCGTCCGAGTCGACCACCACCTCCCTCCAGCTCTGCCTGCCGATCAGCTGCGTCCAGCCGCTGAACCTGCAGGCGCAGCCGCTCGACCTCCACCACCCGCACCACACCGTCTTCTCCGTGCAGACGAGCGGCGGCGCGCAGTCGCAGTTCGAGTCGGCGCCGCCGCAGGACGGCGGCGCGATGGGCGTGCACGGCTACGGCGGCGCCGAGGTGCACCTGGTGGCGTCGGCGGCCGGAGGCGGCGGCGGCGGCGCCACGCTGTATGACTGGCAGCTGGCCACCGAGTGAAGTGACGCCATCAACTCCGCCCGCGGAATACCTCAGACGAGACGGGGGGAGTGGTCCTGGCTGGGGTCGGTCGGCCGAGACGTACCAGCACGGTGCGCTCGGAGCGGCCGCGGGTCGGATGGCCGAGCGGCGCGCGCCGCCAGGGGGCGCTCGGAGCGGCCGCGGGTCGAATGGCCGAGCGGCGCGCGCCGCCAGGGGGCGCTCGGAGCGGCCGGTGTGATGCTGTGTGCGATAGCGGAGCAGTCTTCCGTCCGTACCGTGATAGTCCCGACCGCCCTGCCCTGCCTGACCTGCAGGCAACTCACTGATATGAGAGGACGCAGTTCCGACAGTGTCTGCTGTGTGGTGTTAATTTGCCGACAGACGATGATGATGTGGTTGTACCAGCAGCTGTTTCGTACCAGCAATGTGGTACTGGCCTCGACGCGCTGTGTGGCTTATAGGCCTTCCACTTCACGAACCCAACTGTGTTGGTTGCAGTGCGTGCCTTTCGATTGATCTACGCCGGGAAGACATTTCTTCTGTTGTATTTTACCACTTGTTATTGTTATCGTATTGCTGGCCTACAATTTATGTAAGACATTTTTCAGTGGTTATGGATCCTCGCATGTATTTTTTGTCAGTTTTTCGTTTGCTAATGTAACTGCACGGATCTATTACGTCAAATAATTTATATTAACTGACAACTGTTGCAATCCGTATTAGTGCTTCAGGAAATATTTGCTCTCTGTCTTAAATAACTAGCTGAAAAACACGTCGGTAACAAGATACGCTGGGACGTGTAGGAAGCACAAGTCAGCTACGTTGTAGTTTTCGCTGCTCGAGAACGATTTCCCAGCTGGGTTTTGCTGCCGAGAGGCCGAGTTGGTCCTGGTACCGAGTCAGAGAGCTGCGGCGAGATCAGCTGCAGTGGTGAGCTATCGCGTCTCCATAGTCGAGCGGGCTGTCAGCACACTTCGGCGTACTTTTCGACGAAAACATGTAGCCAGATTTAACCTTCAGTTCGTTGAATCGTCAGACTTATTCTTTGACTGACTGCAGTGACTTGGAACGGTTGCCACATTGGCATTGACTGTCTTTTTCAAACGTCGGTGTTCGCCGTGTTATTTTTATACTACTTGGTGCACTCATTTTTTGTGATATTTGTAACCCACTTTACATACGAGGTATTAACCACCGTGAATGTCTCGGCTCAACACGTCACCGGCACGGTGATAATAAACTCCTGTTCTCATTTTGTATAGGTATGTTGAAGGAAAGCTTCAGTGAGTACCGTGACTGGTACCGTCATGGGGTGACTGTCGACTGGCAGGAATTCAGCTGGGTTCTGTCTAGTGCTTATCCTATCAAGTGTCTTATAATGGACTATGGCTTGTGTTCGTGCATGTTGACGATAAATAGATTGTTGAAGCGGTCACCTTGTTCTGTTAAAATGTCACGTGGCCGAGGTGTCAAGGCGGGGATGTATGTTCGGCCCGCCTCAGCACGGATGTCGTTTCGTCATCCTTCATCCTTGTTCGGACCGGAAAGTGACGTGCTGCGTCTTCCCCGAAGTCCGAACGCTTTCGTAACTGCAGACCGCTCCATGGTGACGTCACAGTGTTCATCCTTTGATCCTCGCCTCTCACGCGGCCTATCGCTTTCGTACGGCCTATCGTAGACGCGAATGTTCTCTGAATCCCAGAGAAAACTCAGCAGTTCGCTACTTGATTCTGGGGGCGGACGACAGAATGATGAGAGGCAGAACATCGTTAAATTACATGGACAACATTATGTCCAGTTGCATCTCGCTCGCTGGAGTATATATAATATTAAATATAATATATATATATATATATATATATATATATATATATATATATATATAATCAACTATATAGTACGGGCATAAAACATTGTTTTATTATTAATTGCTCCGAACCCTTCCTATTTGTTATGGGTTTCTTGCTGATAAGAGCTCTTTCTGCCAATAAGAGTTTCATGCCTTAGGGTTTATTGCGCGGTTCCTGCCAGCCAACAATTAACTTGGGCACCTGATATGGGAAACAATTGTTTAATCATTGTGCCCGATTCAAGTGCCCAAGTTAATTGTTGGCCGGCTTGTACATCCGATCGAACAAATTGTATTCACCGGCAGAGTTGGGAGTGAAATATTTAAAGGCAAAGCAGACATCAAATACAAGTGCAACCGTGAAGCAAGGCCTCGCGGCCCGATCCTACCTGCCTATTGACCTTATCTGTCCTCGGCTGCTGCCACCAATTCCGTAGGACCAGCCCGGTCAACGGCAAATTATTGGCACGAGTTGGGGCGCAAAGCCATGAACATCTCATGTGCACCTTGTCTATAGGACAGGAAGTCGTCGGCCCGAGCCCACCAACTGAGCTACATGCAGGGCAGGAGGACTTAAAATGGTTTTAATATGGATGGATGATTCGTCGAATGTTGACAGCCTGTTAATCGAATGAACAAATATAAATAGCAATACCAAACGCTGACTTGGAAATCTCAGGTCAATTTGACCACCCCTCATGTCAGGTGATAGTTTTGGTGAAACGTCAGGGAGAGGTGTTACATCCTCGGTGATATGGGCGTCGGAGGGGGACGGGGGGACACGTCCCCCTAACATTGTCATACCGCCAGTGGCGGATTCCAGGATTCTCATCGGCCTAGGGGCTTCGAGGCCCGAGCAGGCTGCATATTTCTCAAGGGTGACGGGCCGGCTATGGTCCAGAGGGGCGCCCTAACGGGGCCGAATCTAGCCGTGCTTGTTTTACCCGAGGCCACATACTTTCATTCTCCTTGGGCGGGGGGGGTGCGGTCGGAAATATTTCAACTCAAATCTTCCATTGCAACCTCATAGACAGTAATGGTTAAATAATCACATTTTTGGCTGTCAGGGCGCATTTTGCTCGGGCGCGGCATTTTTGCTTCGCGAAGGGGCCAATATTGTTGCCTCTGATAACATAATTTGGCCCTCCATAGAAAGGGGATGATGCCGCGTATGGATTTGTCAGCGCCTTCGGCGCCATGCAAATTATACCGGCACGAAGCCGCCCCCGGGCGCCTTCGGCGCCGCCGGTGGCGGCACTTTTCTATCGGCAGGGGCCTTCAGCCCCTACGGCCCCCCCTGGAATTCCGCCACATGTCAACGCTCTAGAGTTGCATGCACTGGCGGATCTAGAACGGCAGTGTGTGGCACCATGAGGGGGCATCACCCCAAGTGTCACATTTTTTAAATCGTTGGATTTCGCTATCTTATGCATTACTAGACGTTTTAAAATTAACTTTCCAATTTGTAAAAGTTGCGTAAATGTCTTACATCATCAATAAATGTGTAAATTTGCGCCGATTTAAGGTGGTATTGGGGGCATCTACCCCTGATGCCCCCTAAATCCGCCAGCGGTTACATGCAAAGAATCGACTTCAATATAACTCCGCCCCCCCCCCCCCCCCCACACTTTCCATCAGGTGGCAACGCCGTTGCACGGTGATCGTTTGATCACAAACTAGAGGAAAATCCGTTCAACGACGTGTGTCATTACAACCACGGGATAAATCGACAAACGATCAAGCTCGACGAACCTGGTCGATATATGTTCGTAGAAGACAAAATGCATGTGTATATTTGTCAAAAACTAAAAACTACAACTTCTTTCAGAAGGTAAAGTATACTTCATGTATTTTATGACGTCAGAGCTACCAAACACCGACTTCATGGTCAAGGAAGAAAGTAAACGACAGGATATTATTCCATCACTGAAATGCGTAACTCATCACCGAAAATGACTACCTTCTCGTTGACTTCCATGTTTAAGCATCACCATTTTCGTATCAAACTTTTTTAATAACTTTAATAACCTTATCCAACCCCATCTAACTACACCTAACTTAACCTTACCCTTGGTGTAAATTTGAATATTTCTAAAGAAATCCATCGTCCGAAATCCTCAACAGTCAACATGTTGTGACGTTTCGGTGATTGTAAGTAATTTCCGGTGATGAAGTTAGTCATTTCAGTATTAAGATTAATTTATTCCCAAAGTAAACAACTATTTGGAAGCAATGCGTCATTATTGTATATTTTTGTTGTTATGCCATGCGTTCTTCACGCACATGTGTATCCGCTAATATAATTTCCATCTCCTTATACCTGTAAGATAACCTATATCCATAATTTTCGCACGTGCTCATCGTTGTCTTGCAAAATTGAAACTTCTAGCTGGTTGCGTCATGTAAAGGTCTTGCGTGTCGCCGGCGAAGGACGTAGGAATTCCCTTGCGCTGGCCATTGCGCCGGCAAGGTCGCGCAGAGGACATGCTGATATCAGTTGAAAAGGCGCGGAGCCGCGGTAGCGGTCGTTAGTGTTGTTGGTCGGAGACTGAGGAGGGTTGTGCTGTGATTGTTGCTGTTGGTTGTGCTCAAGTTGTGTTTCCCGTGTGTTGTGACCAGTCTGAGCCAGGCAAGATGACTACCATGAAAGCTCTGCAGTACAACCGACCGACCAAAACCCTAACCCTGAGAGAGATGCCCATACCCAAGATCGTGAAGGAGGATGATGTGCTGGTAAAAGTTGCTTTTTCAGGCATCTGCGGTACTGATCTTCATGCTATTAAGGTGAGTATGGACTATGGACCCACCATCACCATTTCCTTAATGGTGATTCAGTTCATATTAACAAAACAAATATCAAGATTTTGAATTTTTGCTATATTATTTTAACATAACATCAAGACTATGTGAGTCAATGCAAATGCCTATCACACCTCGTACTTCATACTTCATACCCTTATTTTAATTTGGGCTAAATTTTGAAATTTTGGGAAAGGTTATTCAATATGCACTAGTGCCACCACCTGTTGCAGGGGCTTGGGTAATGGGTAGGTACCATAGGGTAAGGGTCCAATCTTCAGACACATCCTAACCTCTGACTTTTCATGCTACCAGAATGCAGATGATACCTACAGATTGCTAACCAATTTCTGAATAGGCATGGGGAAAAGTCTTTGACACATCCAGGAGTGGCCCAGCCTCTTGGGGTCTATTCGGTGATGGCAGTCTGAATCTACATAAGCGAGAAAATGGACAAAATATACAGGACCACTATCTCTTGTATGGTATTTACCTTTTTTAATTTGGTCCATCAACATAAGGTTCAACTTCACAGTAAGAAAGACATGAATATAAATACTGGCATGGTACCTACATTCCATGTTATTTGTGGTGTATATTTAATATGGTGCTTTAGGGTACGATAGGGTACAACCACGTACATAATATCATAAATTCTTGAAATGTTTAGGCCCAGAGTTTGATAGTTCACCCTATCTAGTGATTCAGTCTTCTACTATATATTTTGTTTAACTTTGAAGTGTCCTGGCCAGAAAATGATGAGATGCATTGCATGTCCCTGCATTTGCGAACCATTGCTGGAATTCTCAGGTTAAGATTGAGTACTATAGTGAAAGCTTTCAATGACACTTGAACTACATATATAGCAGGCTCATCTGCACATATGGCTGTTCCCTCTAAAAAGGAAGTATTGTCTACACAATTACAGAAAGGTAGGTTACTTTATTTTCCTCTATTGTCAATATTTATTGTATTAGCTTAGGAGGTGACCTAACGTAGGTGTACTTTTCTAATATTCGCATGGTTGCTACAATTAATCATACATGCTGTCATAAATGCTGACTAAGAGTCCTCTAATTGCATTATGCTGCATCATTTGCATAATTATTCTATCATTACTTTGGAGTCTTTAAATCTGTGCTCAGATCACGTACAAACATTGCAACTAACAATTCCTGTTTTTCCCATCAACTTTCTTTCTCAAATTGATATCTTGGGCAACATGTAAGTTTTAGTGGATTATATCAATCATTGTGTTGTTGCAAGTCCTTCATTTTTGACAACATGTTCCCAAATGATTTTTATATCTTTTTGGCATAGCTCATGACTTTTCATCTTTGGTGTCATAGTTTCTGATACATTCTCCTCAGCTAAAAGGCAACACAGTTCTTTGGATATCTGATAATATATCCTCTTGCTGATGCGTTTTGATACATTTGATACGATTTGATACCCTGGTACGTTTTGCCTGACTGGATGGGCTGTTGGCCGTTGCAGGGTAACTACCCGACGGCGGAGCATGACGTCACCCTCGGCCACGAGTTCTGCGGCATCGTCGTCGAGATCGGACCTGATGTGAAGAATGTCAAGGTCGGATCCAAGGTCACAGTGGACCCGTACAGGTATGTTAACCCGCGCACGGACGGGGTCTGAGCCAACTTAGAACGGACGGGGGGATAACCACCCCCCAGAGATCTCGAGAAGCGGAAAACGGCGTTAGGTAGATCGTGACAAGTACTAGGGAAAGTACCTTGATTATTTTTTGATCAGGTCAATATTGAGGTCACCAGAGGTCGAAACATGTCAAATTTTCCCATATTTCGAGTAAATTGAGCACTGCTTCACATAATCCGCGCTAGCTCAATAATTAAGATAGCTTGGAGCATTCCGAAAAAAGCACGGGAATGTCCTTGAAACGCTCTTTCTGCAACATGCCTTCAAATTTGAGATAGGGTCAATAGTTTAGGCTCCATAGATTGTCACGCAGAAGGGTCCAAAATGCTTAATTTCATGGAAGAAAGAGTTTGTAATAACTTCTTATTTACAACACGCTTAGAGCTAACGATTTAGCAATCAATGCGTGTTTCTCCTCATCACGGCGCATCGAAACATATACTCCGTATGACTAACTAGGTCAAACTTCTAAAATTTGACCCTGACCTGCAGGCTCATGTCAAGGTCAAGTGGCAAAAAATTTTTATATCATTTTGATGGAGCTTTCGACAGAAGAGAAACAGAATATGTAAAAACCATAGCACTCTACCTCACGTAGAAGGTGGACTTGTACAAAAAACCCATATGCCTTAGGGCATAGTTCGGATTTGACCTTCAAGTTGGCTCACGGAAGAAAATTATATCATGCATTCTTCTGCTAAGCTACAACAAATAGTGACAAGATGAAAACTGACCATATTTAGCCAGGTTTTTGTTTCGATTGCGGTGCGCTCTTCAATTTCTCCCATAGACTTATAATGGGAGGTCACGAAATTGGACATGACCTCAGGCACCGGAATAACAAAGATTGCCTAACCGAGATATATGAACTTACCACTTGGTCTTATTACACACTGTGAGTTTCAAGACGTTTGGTTCCACCACTGCGGCTTCGGCAAGCGATGTCAAACCTCAACAAACGTGGTGACTTGAGGTCAGTCATATTTTAATGCTGACACTGACCTGACAACGTGACCTTTGAAAAATACGTAGCGAGTAATAAAAAAAGAAGCTGGGGTAATGATGCCCAAAACAAGCTATGCAAAAATTTGGCGGCGCTACGCGCCGCCCGTTTTTTCGCTACTCCTGTAAAAACCTCCGGGGGGGGGGCGGATAAATCCGCCTCCCCTTGCTCCTGTGGGCGGGCGGCCGGTTAAGAGGTTCGGCTATCATCGCTGGTCAAAATACTACGACGCTGGTCTAACAGTGAATGGTTTGGTGAGATGCCAAACCTTCTTTTGCATACGCTCCAACACCATTGCCTCTCGTTGGTAGAAACAGGACGACGTAGTTTTATGGCCCGAACAGCGTTGTCAGTACATATGAGCGCTGAGCTTGTTCATGTGATGGTCCAGATTTCAGAGTCAGTTACACCTTTCGTCCATTATCTGGGATTTTAGCCTGCAGCTGCGAGCGAAGGTGATTAATTCTGAGGCCATGTTCACTGGATCCCTGCGGTTCGGCGGTCAGCAGTGGTGCGGGGGATTAACTGAAAAGCGAGTGGATGGGTGCGACCCATAAGTATATGAACATGCACGCAACTGCGGTGCGGCGCGGTTCTGCGGTCGATACGAAGGCGACCGCAGAATGAAGTTGTCACGTTGAAGTGGCGCATGGCCGACATTTCAGCAGTTCAATAAGACGCCTGCCTGTGGGATGATGTATGGGCTGAAATAGGCCCGGACCTTAACAAGCATGGTCCCTGTACCCCACCTGTCAAAAAATGTGTCAACCCATGTACGTCGTTTGTGGTAGCAAAATATGGAAGCGTGAACCTGCTTGAGCCTAAGAACGAACGAGGTGGAGTGAGCGATTTGTTTTCTCCACAACAGTGCTCCACATCCCTTTCATTAAAAAATTCCAGCTTTAATATTTGGCTGATGACGTCCATATGAAGGATTTTTTTTTGGAAAAATAAGCAAACACCTCACGCTGTTATAAGTAGGACTAGTGTATGGCTAAATGTATTGGCCAAAGCGTAAAAAGCAAGTCGATTGTAATCAACATTTAGCAAAGAGGAGACTACGGACATCGGCTCACGGCCACCATTCAAATACATTGGGGCTGGCCGATGTTACAGGATTGCAAAAATCAAACTCGAATTTTGTTATGTGATTCGACCTCAGATGGTTGTTTTTAACTAGATACCATACACAATTTCAATTGCCAAGCACCGCAAAATGGCTGTATCTCAAACTCAAATCTTATGTTAAGGGTGGGACAGGTCCCTTTTAAAAAGCATGGACCGCCGAACCATAGCACCATGTCATAACTTCCGTCTCAAATGTGGCAAAATGGCAAATTGCGAGTTGTCGAGCATTTTCTTGAAACCAACACATTATGGAAAATAACGCTTCGAAGCATAAGAAGCCACGTATGCTGCCGATATTGAGCGGTCCAAAACTCCTGGGGGCTGTAAACGGACCTGCAGTTGACAGCGGTTCGGCGGTCATCAGCGGTCGGTAGCCGGGAGGGGTAACTCAAAGTGGGTGGGCGAAAGGTATGACGTCACACGGCGACGGCTGTGGTTGGCGGCGGTTCCGGTGGTCGGGACGAAGCAACCGCCGAACCGCAGGATCAAAAACTTAAAGGGGCGGGGCTAGAGCCTGCTGGTAACCGCCGAACCGCATGTGGTCGTGAACACTACAGGCCCCTGGTGTGGGCCCAAGGAATGACGCGGTGCGACATTTTTTGTGTCTGAGCGATTGGAAAACGTTGGAAAAGTTTGATGGCCTCAGCTCAACAAAATTTGAAGATATTTGGACAAGGATGTGTTCTAGTGTTATATAACAGTGCAGTGTTCATTTTTCGACCTTCATTACACATACTTTTCAAGAGTAATTTATTGATGCAATGATACATGCAATGACACATTAATAAATTCATGGTGTCAAAATGTCCGTAGACCGGGCAAATTTCCAGTGGTTTCATATATGCAGGATACCTTAAAACATGAGCCTCCATATGTGAAGAACATGTTTCAAAACATCTAGATAGGCAAGTTAGGGTAGAGCCGAGATATTGGCGTTTTTCCTAGCCCAGATCGCGCTTTCCAGGCGGCATGTTACGGCCCGATGCGCGCGGCAATTGGCCCGGTGTGGCGGCGAGGGAGCACGGACGCGCTTGGTGATAATCTCATGCATATTTCTAGTGGAATAGCTTTCGCCACATGACACCTGTTTGCGACGAGGGAGCACGGACGCGCTTGCTGATAATCTCATGCATGGAACTAGTGGAATAGCTTTCGCCACGTGACACTTGTTTGTGACACATGACTCATTGACACAGGTGTCATGGATCATGCGCTGAATCGATTGCGCTTACGAACAGCAAATCGGTCCAGCCGTTGCTAACTATTCCATTGGCTGCAATGCCATACGCAGCTTTGTGCATTTACAGGTCACGTGATGACCCGATGACACCAGTTTCAGAAACGGCTTATGAAATCGTATGCCGCTTAATCGATTGCGTGCTTTTGGCGAGCCACTCGATCCAGGCCGTTTAGAGATTCCCATTTGCTGCACAAAAAACTGCGGTGAGTAGTGTTGAGCCCACTTGTTAAAGGAATAAATTCACCTTTGTATTTGCGTTTGAACAGAGATGGCCGTTATTGAAAGTGTGTAAAATTTACTAAACATTTTTCCCAAAACTTAATCGTTTTACAAGCAATTTAATTTTGAATTTTGCCCAAAGGGGGTCTATGCACGTGCCGCCGCTGATTGGACTGACGCAAGCCACTGCCCCCAGGTTTTTTTGTCCTGAAAAAAAAATACTTGTATATTTAATCGAACCTAGGTATTCCTGGCATTACTTGCTGCGAGTACGACAACAATATAATGGTTTGTTTTCAAGTCCCAGAATTGTATGCAAATATTTTGTCATATCTCTATTGCTCTTTATATCTCAATAATGACGTAATTGTCCCCCCTAAATAAAATAAAAAACGGGGAAAAAACTAAAACGAAAAATATCATTATCGTTTCCAGCAGCACTTACTTGATATTTTTGACTAAACCGGCGTACATTTGACAACTTTCAGAAAGGTGGAACATTCCCTTTGAGTTACCTTGCTTCATATAGTGGTGATTGTTTTATCGCCATCGACAAAATAGTAATCAAACAACAATATAGGTGCAAATTCAACTAAAAAGGCTCCAGATGTGAATTTCGTCGTATCCAACCCTCAAACCAACAGCTACTTACATTAAAAAATATATACATAAGTATTTTGGACATTCCAAAACAATAGACACCGGTTTGTGTTGTGCTGTTTTATCGTCTGCGTTCTGCATATGCTTCAAAGGCATGTGTTTACGCTGCTCCGTCCTTCGGATACTATCACTTGTTTATGCTCCTGTGACGTCTGACATACTCCTAGCTTACAACCAAAGCAAGAGGTTCTTGCTTTTACATACATGTTCCTGAACATTACCGTACGGCTTTAGTGTTAGCAGACAGCAGTTCATATGTCGAGTGGCCTTATTCACTGACTATTGTGTCGAAACGAGACAGCTTGGATTGCTTTCCCTACTGTCGTGTGGGCCGATGGGCGGTAACACAGCCACCGTTCCTGCTGCTGTCAGACGCGGCATTGCGCAGGCGGTGCTCTGCGCTGCCTGCCCTGTCACTTGTTACCCTGCTGACCTATAGACCCGTCAGCGCGGCGTCTGAACACCATGTGACCGTCTGTCGCTCCTCCGCCAGGGGCTGCTTCAAGTGCCGCCACTGCGCCGGCGGCAACCCGCAGTTCTGCATCCACGAGGGGCCGCGCAACGCGCTCGGCTTCTTCCGCGACGGCGGCTGGGCCGAGTACTGCCGGGCGCCGGCGCAGCAGGTGCACCGCATCTCGTCCGAGCTGAACCTCGGCCTGGACCTGGCCTGCCTGGTCGAGACGCTCTCCACCATCCAGCACGGCTGCGACCGCATCGGCGTCATCCCGCACGACGCCAGGGTGCTCATCATCGGCGCCGGCATCATCGGCATCCTGTACGCCTGCATCTTCCACCTGCACGGCCACCGGCAGTGCATGATCTCAGAGCCGTCCCCCGAGCGGCGCAAGCGCATCGACGTGCTCGAGCTGGGCTACAGGACGATGACGCCGGACGAGACGCGCGAGGTCATGACCGAGGCCATGAAGGACCTGGAGCACGACGGCCTCGACTACGTCATCGACTGCTCCGGCTATGCGCCGGCCGTGGAGGAGGCGTTCGAGTGGCTGCGCAAGGGCGGTCACCTCTGCATCTTCGGTGTGGCGCCGCCCACCTCCAAGATCAGCATCTCGCCCAACCAGATGTTCCACAAGGAGCTGACGATCCTGGGCACGCTGACCAACCCCTTCTGCTACCCCAAGGCCACGGCGCTGACGGCGGCGCTCGGTAAGCGCTATCTCGACTTCGAGAAGCTGGCCATCGAGACGTTCGAGCTGTCCGACTACGAGGCTGCGCTGAGCAAGCTGGCCAGCGGCGTCATCTCCAAGGCCGTGTTCAAGTTCCCCGTGTAGGCGCCGCTCCGCCCTCACAGTGACCCGCTAGTCATTTCTATGTATTTATGTCAGTGTATTGTTTAATGTCATCGGTCAGGATAGAGCTATCGCTTTTTTATTCTTTCTGCCTGTGTGCTGCCGTGCCATATACTTGGTTTGAAGCTCTTAGCGTGCTTTTACATGCGGTTTGAGGTGCACACTATACCTGCTAAGTAAGCTGCTGCAGCCTAACGTTGGAACTCCCATTGCAAAATGGACTGTGTGTTTAACTGTTAACTATTTAGTGTCACTTTCCGCGAGCTTTAAGGTCATTGTATTCACATTTTCCCACTGGAACGTGTCTGATGTGGATCGTTGCGGGTCATCCTGGTCCATTGTTGTTTCCTGTTGAAGAAATACAGGATTTGAGACGGGTGCAGCGGATGTCACGTGACCTGGCGCTATACATACACCAGAACAGTTTTAAACGGAAACTGCGTATAGCGTACAAAAGCGAGCATATTGAACGGACACGGTTTATACGAGGGCGTGTGTGTTGCGCGGTGCTCCAGACTCCGGTTCCATCGCTGGCGCCGGTGACTATGCTGTTCGAAGTATCAAGTTGCTGTTGCTATCAGGTTTGTTGATCTTTATTACACTTGCTCACTCGGCCAGTGTGCGATATGAGACGGACACGTGACTGTGCTTGCGTCAAACGCCTGGCAACTCGAATTCTGCCTACTCATGCTCTGTTGCACCAACTCCGATATGTGCTGCGGATGTGGACTTAAAAGATCACTACTTCGTCGTTCACGGGCGGATCCAGGGTTAGAGTGGAGGGCATTTTTCGCTCCATATATCAACGAAAAGTTTTTCACGCGAGGGGGGCGGGCGTCTTTCGGGTCATCAGCCGCCGAAGAGTCGTTGACGAGGGATGGGGGAAGGGGGTTGTCGAGACGTCAGCACAAGATGTCGACCGGGGGAGGGGCGTCGGGTCGTCAGCGCGAAAAAGTCGTTGACAGGGAGAGTTTTCCCTAATTATCACTTCTAGTACAGCCAATACAGTAACGCGCGGGGGCATATTTGCATTGGAGCCATGTTCCTGGGGGGGGGGGTGGGAGTCTGCTTCCTGATGCTCCCGATACGTCAGTGTCGTCGTTTGAAATGACGATTTCCCCTCGGACATGCAAGGAACACCTTATAACAAGATGCTGCGTACATTTGATATTATTTTCTATCTACCCAGATTTGTAATTCAGGCAGAACTAAAAGTCCTGTTAGAACCATCGGCGCAGCGAAACACACGCGAGGAAAGATCCTAGATATGTAAGGACAGAAGGACGTACGTTATTCATTTTATCAGAACTATATGCGTACTCTGCAACTTCAAACGAAATAATCGAATGGCTCAGCCAATCAGATTCGAAAGTAGTCGGCGTAAGATTACTGTATAGCCTCCCGAAAGCCCACGTTGCATGACATTCTTTATTCCATGGCCACATCCTTCGGACAAAAAGTCAAATTATTATTCGGCTGGATGAGGCCTTTATCAGTCCCAAAAACATAACATATAGGTTTTTCAACACGGGCTACAATACTTGCTATTCTCAGTTCAAAACTCATGTGGGGAAGAGTGAAGCTATTTCCTTTAAATTGTTGGGCTAGGGTGCTGGGTAGGTCCCCCGGTCCCATAGCTCCACCTAGGTCCCCCGGTTTATTAGTCCACCTAGGTTCCCCCGGTCCATAGTCCACCTAGGCCCCCGCAGTTCCCATAGTCCACGATAGGTCTCCCGGTCCGTAGTCCAACCATAGGTCCCCCGGTCCATAGATCCACCTAGGTCCCCGGTCCATAGTCCACTTAGAGTTCACCCCACGCCGTCCATAGACCTCAGGCCCCCGCGTCCATAGTCCACCTAGCTCCCCTGTCCATAGTCCACGTAGGTCTCCCGGTCAGTAGTCACCTAGGTCCCCGGTTCCATAGTCCACCTAGCCCCCCGGTCCATATATTCCACCTAGGTCCCCGGTCCATTAGTCCACCTAGTCCCCCGCGTTCCATAGTATCCACCTCCCCGGTCCATAAGTCCACCTGGTCCACCAGGTACCCATAGTCCACTAGGTCCCGGTCCATAGCTCCACCTAGGTCCCCCGAGTCCATAGTCCACCTAGTCCCCCAGGTCCATAGTCACTAGTCCCCGCGGTACAATAGTCCACCTAGGTCCCCCGGTCCATAGTCCACCTAGGTCCCCGGTCCATAGCTCCACGTAGGTCTCCGCCGTCCATAGTCCACCTAGGTCCCCGTGTCCATAGTCCACCTACGTCCCCCGGTCCATAGTCCACCTAGTTCCCCCGGTCCATAGTCCACGTAGGTCCCCGGTCCATAGTCCACCTAGGTCCCCGGTCCATAGTCCACCTAGGTCCCCCGGTCCATAGTCCACCTAGGTCCCCCGGTCCATAGTCCACCTAGGTCCCCCGGTCCACAGCTCTGCCTAGTCTAGCACCCCATTTGCAGGCATCCCACGGTCCTCGGTATGTATACCAAGGATCGGTGCTTCAGTGGTCGTCAGGCGCCTGGTATTTATCTCACGATACTGAATGAAAGTGTTGCGACATTTCGCACTTACCCCCCCCCCCCCTGGTGACCTGCAACGATTTGAACGGTCGCTTCCCGATCCGTTAGTTAGTCCAATTAGTCTGATGGTGGAAGTCGAATGACACATGTAGTTTACCATTTCGTGTTTTGGATGTGCACTTTGTTACTCAAAAGTTCCGCAATAAACTCGAATGCATCATATGATGTCCTGCATCATATGATGTAGGTACTGGGTACAGCGATGTTGCCCAGCTCTACATCAATGGACGCAGCCAGAAATTTCGATGTCCAACTGTTAGTTCCAAGCGACCGACTTGAAAAGGCACATGATGAAGTACACTTCCGAGGCCATTGACCCATCCCAGCCAACAATTAACAAAGGCACTGATCGGGCACAATAGTTTAATCCCATTGTGCCCAAGTTAATTGTTGGCTGGGACCCCGCGGTGTCGTGCCGTAGACTAGGTTTCGGCGTCTTCTGGGCCCGGCCGCTCAGCCTCGTGTTGCCTCGGCCGTTATCGGGCTGAAGGACCACACGGCTCCAGACGTCCCGCTGGCCCTGGTGCAAAGTCCACACTCTACAGTCCACACTGCCGCCGTGACCACAGAGTACGGACCGGACCNCCTTGATCTGACCTTGCAGATCCGACTAGAGGTCAGACGGAAGACAAACTATGAATGTCAAACGATGTCTACAGGGGGCGAACGTCTAACTATATAGTGGCATAACTGTTCACGCCTCACGGGTATACACGCATGATACGTCATGTAATACGCCACACTTGACGTCATGACGTGGACTTCTAAGGCTGTGTTCTGACCGTCACATTCCCGACGGGAAACCCTGGAATTTTACTCGACTGCATTCTACTCTGTCGGCATTTTACTCTACTGCAGTTCGGCAATGTACTCATATATTGGTATTCCTGTTAACTCTGCTGCGGGAATCGGCAGAAAGCACTTTTCTACCGATTCCCCGGAATCCCCGCAGGAATTGACGGGTCAGAACACGCCCTAAGTTCTAGCCTTCTTGGCAACGTTTCGTACGCAATCAACACTTGCCAGAAGCTCGGGCAGCTGATGCCATTATCACAAATAACACACAGACAAACATCACCCTTACATCAATCAGATCCTGTATTTTGTTCATGAGCGTTTGACACCGACTCAACACAACGCCATCACATTCAGTTTCAAACAGGCAACACGAGATACGTCACAAGTAACAAGTCAATGAGTGATCACAATTCGCCGCCAGCTGGCGACACACTCCCCCTCCCAGTTAAGATCAGATCAGGTCAGATCAGATCAGATCAGGCCTTATCGCACCCCCGGACCCCTACCCGGTCATACATAACCCCCAAAACTGGCTCATTTAATACACAACACGGCGAATACGAACAGTTTATCACAACCAGAGGTCATTTAGCGTGTTGACAATATCCTGGTGACCTATATCAGCAGCACAGTAACTCAGGCGGCATATCTGAGCGCCTGACGGCGGAAGGCAGCGGAGGGCAGCGGAAGACAGCCGGAGTCCGCCGGCGGCACCTCCGGTTCCCGAGAGAGGCTCAGCTGGGCAGCCGGAACTTGAAGCGTCCGCCGAGCGCCTTGCCGAGCTGTTTGGTTCCCCGAGCGGCCGGTGACCGGAGGTGTCCACATTGCTGCACCCATCACCGAACGGTCGACAGGCTCACTGTCGGGAACAGGCACGGTCCCACAGTCACTGTCAGCAGGCCACGGTCACAGTCACTTGTCAGCAGGCACGGTCGAAGTTCACTGTCGGCCAGGCACGGTCCAAGTCACTGGATTCGGACCAGGCAACGGTCACGTCATGTCGGACAATCGCAGGTCCATAGTCGAGTCACTGCCGTGTGTTGATACAGTGACAGGCCTAAAAACAGGCAAACAAAGACAGCCACAAACACGGCACCGCAGGCAGGCAGAGAGAAGAGACGGTGGAGGATTTATCAGATACTGGACACTGGAAATGGAAAACAAATATTAATAATTACCACCGTCATCAAATCAAACACTGGACGGTCAATTTTGGAATTTATGTAGTTTGGTGACAAAATCATAGAAGTCACACGAGTTTAGTTTAGTTTGTTTATTGGGGGCTTTAGGGCGCGTCGACTGCTAAGGCTATTTTGCGAAGTTCACCACGAGGAGCAAACTGTCGGATCTACCTAGTGTCACGGAAACGTGGCCAATTGAGCTACACGGGACTCGATCAGAAACGGAAACAGAGACATTCATGTGCATTAGCGGGCGGTGAGACGGGAGCGCAATGTGAACCCGGCCTGCTCGCGCCGGCTCCTGTTCCCCCGCCCGGCTCGGGTCCGCTCTGTCCCAGCCCGGCTCCGCGCCGGCTCTGTCCCCCGCCCTGCTCAGCGGACCGCTCTGTCCCCCGCTCTGCTCGACAGGCCGCTCTGTCCCCGACCCGGCTCGGCGACTGCCCGTCTCTGTCCCCCCCCCGGACTCGCGCCGCTCTGTCCCCCGCAACGGCTCGCGCCGCTTCTGTCCCCCGCCTGCTCGGCGCCGCTCTGTCCCCCGCCCTGCTCGCGCCGCTCTGTCCCCGCCCGGCTCGCCGCCGCTCTGTGCCCCCGCCATGACGGACTGAGTCACTGCGACATTCAGGTGACGACATCAAGCCGGCAGCAGCAGCCGACCCGCGATACGACCGGCCGCGCCGCCTCACCACAGTGGGGAAGACGTGCTCAAAGGTTAATGAGCCGTCAGCCAGGCTGAAGTCTGCGAACACACTGAGTCTACAGACTGACGGAACGCCTGTTCAGCCCGCAAAGAACAGCCGCTTGATTGGATATACGATCTCTATGCATTGGGCCGCCACCCAGTGAGCTTATGAACAATACGAATAAGTCGGGAGTGCCGCGCAGTGCCGCGGGTCTACAGCGTCCTCGACAGTAATGCGTAGTGTCGGCTGTGGCGGCCCGGGCCGAGGGAGGACGGTGAGTCCGGGTACTGAGTTACACGGCTCACTCACCTGCCGGTGACTCGGGCTGCTGGTCGCACGACTCGATGAACGCGTTGAACATGGCCGTCTCGGTGAACCACTCGAGGAATTCCCGAACGTCGTCCGTCGGAGCCGCCTCCACGAACGCCTCCCGCTGCCGGGTCAGGGCAGGGGCAGGGCAGGTCAGAGCCGGGTCAAGTCAGGTTAGAGGCGAGTCAGGGCAGGTCGGGGTCGGATCGGGTCAGGTCAGGGTCGAGTCAGGTTAGGTCAAGTCAGACTAGATTTGGGTCAAGTTAGGTCAGGGCAGGTTAGGTCAGATCCGGGTTAGGTCTGGTCAGAACCGGGTTAGGTCTGGTCAGAACCGGGTTAGGTCTGGTCAGAACCGGGTTAGGTCTGGTCAGAACCGGTTAAGTCTGGTTAGAGCCGGGTTAGATAAGATCAGAGCCAGATCAAGGCAGACTTGACAATCGGGCTTAGGTTTTCCCAGCTTTCAAACACGTTTATTTCGATGCAAGACTCGTCAGACCTACGAAGCCTCACGCTCTGTTGGTCGGTAATATTTACTTTCTGACATTCTGGTGTCAGAGTGATCCACACCACACTAGCATGACAAGACATTACGAATAAGGAATTAAATAGGACAGACAAAAAATCAACACTACTAAGTCACACCAATGTTGCAGTAAAACTCGGCCACTCCCCATTGCTCGGTCAGCGCGACCCATTGCGACAAAAACGTGGAATCAGGCGGCCACTGCGCTCACGGGCCATGACTAACTATACTCAGTAATCAGTATTGCATCACACCACGTGCCATGGTCGTGCTGGGATTAACGTACCGGCCTGGACCGGGGAGGGAGGGTCGGAAATCACCGCTGTGGGAAGCCAGACCGCGGAAGTATTGACCGAGATACGAGTCCGTCTCAAACTCAGCTGCATGCAGCAATGTATAATGCATAGACACTGCTTGGTTAGATTCTTTGCATGTGACTCACTTCAACGCCGCTCATTTGTTATTCAGTCAGCATCGATCATCGTATGATCGTTTTAGTGCATATGAAAGAAAGCATAGCAATGACCATGCCATTTTCACTACAGTTCCCCTCTCTGACTGTGCCCATCAGAAGGTGTCCATGTGACTGAATGCAGCCGGGCCATCAGGGGCGGCGGAAGAGGGAGAGGGGGAGCAGCTGCCCCCTCACTCAAAAAGTTCAAGTTGAGGGGGGGGGGAAATGATTCCCTCATAAATTTGTAAGAAGTGACGTTAGTTAAGAAATTGATTCGATTTACTTTTGTAGTCCGAAAAAATGGCATTGGACCCGATGTGCCCCAGCCAGCCTGAGGGCCCTCTTAGGTTGACATAACACCCTCAGTCGTCCGGAGGGGGCCCTCGGTAGGTCTGAAGGGCCCTCGGAAGGCCTAAGGGGTTATAAACGCGTATATATGGCGCATGGTGGCGAGCGGCGAGCGGGTCCTCAATACAAGACATGACACTGAAGCTCCAGGGCCTTGGAAATTGCTTTGCTCCCTCTCCCCTACCAGAATATACGCTTCGCCGCCACTGCGGGCCATGACTCGCCAATGTAACTGCGTACGTCCTTCTAGCCGGGGGAGGGGGGGGGGAGAGCAGCGCGGCTGGGACGTGGGGCAGCTCAGGCTGGAGGCATCGACCGTGCGGCGTCTGCAGTCTCCTCCCCCCCCCATCACACCAGCCGGCACGGTCATAGCATAACAACAGCTTCCTCCCCGGCCGGTGGCAGATAGCCGGCAACGCCGCCAGTGTCGCTCTCAGAAACGCCCCGCGATATGGGATGGAGCCGGACAACCCAGCAGGGGGGAATGGGGACAGTCCGCAGATCCCACTGGCTGAGGGGGGGGTGCATGAACGGCGCAGTAACCTGATATTGACACAAGGCTGCCGTCTGTAAAATATACAGCGGTCGGAGGGCAATATACTGTAGGATATGAAATGGCCGCGAGCAATGACTGCATGCAATTCAGATTCCTTCGATCTCGGTAAAAAAAAAAGCGACAGAAAGACCTCACAGGCCCAGACAGGATGCTTTGCTCGGCAGGACTTACCTATTGCAATGTTACATTGCCATAGCAACCGACAAGAGCTGTGGAGCTCAGATTAGCAGGATTAAGCAGATATATTAATGCTGAACGTTATGCTATCTGCACGCTGCGATCGCTGCACAAAAACACTACTGGTGAGGTTGTTCGTACCGGCGAAGTAAAAAATACGTTGACACAGTTAACCAAAACGGCAGTTTATAACTGATTGGCATAATGGAAATACTGTATGCATAAGTTAATGAACGTTTTTTTTTTATTATTTTTAAAAGAAAATACCAAGTAGGATTGAGGTTGGGTTGTTTGGGCACGACTTAAAAAAAATGCTCCCCATATCCAATACCAATTATAGCCATTCGCAACCGTCAATCTTATATTTCATGGACTACTTAGGCCTATATGACTGGCTCAATTTAAGAGCTCAGGCATTAATCGTCAAATAAAAGCCAATGAATTTCTTCCCAGCGGAAACGAAGTTTACCTTTGATAAGCCTTGCCTCGCACCTTCCCGTGACCTTCCGCAGCGGGAACAGCGCAGTCTCGTGACCTTCCACAGCGGGCACCGGGCCGTCCGTGACCTTCCACAGCGGCACCGGACCGTCCGTATCCTTCCAGCAGCGCGGCACCGGACCGTCGTGACCTTTTGCCACTAGCGGCACCGGAACCAATCCAGTGACTTTCCCCAGCGGGCACCGGACCATCCAGTGACCTTCCAGGCGGGCACCGGAACCGTCCGTGACTTCCAGCACGGGCACCGGACCGGTCCGTGAACCTTCCACACGGGCCGGACCATCCAGTGAACCTCCACAGCGGGCACCGGACCAATCCAGTGACCTTCCACAGCGGGCAACCGGACAGCTGTCGCATATCAACACCGCGCGGCACACGGCACACACGTCGTCGATTCAGCACAGCGACGGCCGGACCGTCCGTGACTTTCCACAGGCGGGCACGGGCGTTCGTGACCTTCCACAGCAGGGCACCGGCCGTTCCGGTGACTCCACAGCGGGACGGGCCGTGCCGTGAGACCTTCCAGCAGCGGCACCGGCCATCAGTGATTCCACAGCGGGCACCGGACCGTCGGTGACCTTCCACACGCGGGCAAACCGGACCATCCAGTGACCTTCCCAGCGGGGCAGCCGGAGTCCGTGACCTTCCACAGCGGGCACGGACCGTCCGTGACCTTCCACAGCGGGCACCGGGCGTCGTGACCTCACAGGGGCACCGCACGCCACGTCGTGACTCACAGCGGGCACCGGACGTCCGTGATTCCACAGCGGCACCGGACGTCCGTGACCTTCCCACCGCGGGCACGCGGACCGTCCCGTGACCCTTCCCACAGCGGGCACCGGACCCGTCCCGTGACCTTCCACAGCCGGGACCGGGCCGTTCCGTGACCTTCCACAGCGGGCACCGGACCGTCCGTGACCTTCCACAGCGGGCACGTACCGGGCCGTCCGTGACCTTCCACAGCGGGCACGTACCGGGCAGTCTTGTGACCTTCCACAGCGGGCACCGGGCCGTCCGTGACCTTCACAAGCGGGCACCGGGGCCTTCCGGAACTTTTCCACATCGCGGGCACCGGACCGTCCGTGACTTCCATCATGCGGGCACCGGGACCCGTCCGTGACCTTCCACAGCGGGCACCGGACCGTCCGTGACCTTCCACAGGCGGGCACCGACCATCCAGTGACCTTCCACTAGCGGGCACAGGGGACCATCCAGTGACCTTCCACAGCGGGGCCACCGGACCGTCCGTGACCTTCACAGCGGGGCAACCGGACAGTTCAGTGACTTCCACAAGCGGGCACCGACCGTCCCGCGTGATCTCCACAAGCGGGCACGGCACCACCATGAACGGTTCCACACCGGGCACCCGGACGTCCGCATGACCTTCACAAGCGGGCACCGGACCGTCCGTGCCTTCCGGACCACGGCAACGCGGACCGTTCCGTGACCTTCCACAATTAGCGGGCACCGGGCCCGTTCGTGACTTCCACAGCGGGCACGTTGACCGTCCGTAGACCTCCACAGCGGCACCGGACCGTCCGTGACCTTCCACAGCGGGCACGGACCGTCCCGTGACCTTCCACACGCGGGCACCGGGCGTCCGTGACCTTGCCCAGCGGGCACCAGGGCCGTCGTGAACATTCCACAGCGGGCACGGGCGTCCCTGACCATTCACATTAGCGGGCACGGCGTCCGTGACTTCCACAGCGGGCACGGACCATCCAGGTGACCTTGCCAAGCGGGCACCGGGCCGTCCGTGACTTCCACAGCGGGCACCGGACATCCAGTGAACCTTTACACAGCGGGCACCGGGCCGTCCGTGACCTTCCACAGCGGGACCGGCGCCTGTCCGTGACATTTCCACAGCGGGCACCGGGCCGTCCGTGACCTACCAGCAGGGGCACGGAGCCGTCGTGACCTTCCACAGCGGGGCCCACCGGACCATCCAGTGACCTTCACACGGGCACCCGGGGCCGTCCGTGACCTCTCCACAGCGGGCACCGGACCAATCCCAGTGACCTTCCACAGGGGCCAGCCGGACCGTCGTGACCTCCAGCAGCGCGGCACCGGACCATCCAGTGACCTTCCACAGCGGGCACGTACCGGCCGTCTCGGTGACTTTGCCACGCGCCGCCCTCAGCGCGTGCATCAACCTGATCGGAAACTGGACGATACTTTGGGCCCTCACGCAAATGCCGCGTTACTGCTTAAACCTACACGCAGGAGACGCCGCCGCATATAACCTAACATAACAGCGCGAGTGAAGCGTCAGCGGGACACCGCACGCCTGGGGCAAGAGTACCAGGGGCTCGTAGCGTACCCGTATCGTAACCTTCCTGGCTCCTACAAGCGTTAGCGTAACGGAAGCACTAACACCTGCCTCTACACACATACACACCCCACCCTCCTGGCAGACACAGAAGCGCAGTATGCCTGCTGACCCTGCCTCGCGGGTCATCTCTCACCGCAGCCGCAACACGGCGGCCGTCCCTGCTGTGTGACCAGGTGTGACCGGTAGTGGCCGCACACCTCCACAAACAGGCGCAGCAGCGTCTCCGCCAGCATCACAGAGGCGACGCCGGGCGCCGGGTCCCCACCGGGCAGACAGGCGGCCAGCTTCAGCGCCTCGCTGAGCGTGCGGCTGAGCCGGCGGGGCAGGATGGTGGCCTCGTCTCCCACCGACTGCACCAGGCTGGGCGTGTCCAGGTCCACACAGATCACCTGGCACATGACACACACACACACGGTCAGAGGGGCTGCCTGCAACGAGTCAGGCTGGCTGCAGTGTGGGACAAGGCATCGATCGGGTGGAGCGCAAACAGATGAATGACAACGCCTCGCAGTAGAAAACACAGAGACCAATTAAGGAGATCAATGACATGGATCACGCAAGCATTCGCCGATAATCGATAACACAAAGGTTTGTTGCGAGCAACGTACGTTGACAAAGATACACAGCTTCGTCCAAGATAGACGCCCCAAGTTACACGATGAGACGTAACTGTGAAATACAACTGAGGACAGTTTACCAGGCTCAGAATCCCGCCTCAGTACCCCCCCCCCCAGCTGGCCCGACACTCACGTCCTCCTGGTCGTTGAGGTGCTCCAGAGGCCGCGTCTCGGGCAGGGCGCCCATAATGAACGGACTAGGCACGGCGAGCAGCTCTGCCAGCCGACTCGGCACCACCGGCACCAGGCAGTGCTGCCAGACGAACGGACAGAGCGCCGCCTGCAGCGCCGACACGGCCGTGGAGAGAACCCTGAGGCAGCAGAACAGACCCGCGCTGTCACACACGGCTCACCACAGAGACAGACACCGCCGTGGAGAGAACCCTGAGGCGGCAGACCAGACCGGCTACTGTCAACACACGGCTTCACTAACAAGACGACAGGACCCGGCCGTGGAGAGAATCCCTGAGACAAGCAAGACAGACCCGTAATGTCACACACGGCTCACCACAGAGACAGACACCGCCGTGGAGAGAACCCTGAGGCGGCAGACCAGCCACGCCTCACCACAGAGACAGACACCCTGCATACGTCATACCTCGGCTGAGGAAACACTATACCATCGCGCTGTCACACACGCCTCGCCACAGAGACAGACACCGGCCTACATACGTCATACCTCGACTGATAAAGAGCATTTTACCATCCAAGCACTACCTTTGCGAGAATACACTTATTGTATCAGAAGCCTGTGATTCCATAATACAAAGCCACGAATCACATTTATGCGTGCAGGACCTGGATACGATAGCACGGCACCTATTAGTTCCGTAGCGAAAAGACTACACGGGACACAATTGAAACATAAATATCATTTTCCATAGGGAACGTCGAAAGCAACCACAGCACATTGCTTGCATTTTAACGAGACTCAACGACCGAGGTTAGATTGAAAGCCATCAAAGGCCTTCTAAGATGCCTTGGATGCCACAAACCAGTACCATAAAAAGTACTTGTATAACCATGAATCTACATGACTCATAAAAAACACCATCATTTCTATATACATATTGCTCAAAGGCAGCATGAAATTCACTCTCAGAGTCCTGATAATGATCACCTAATGAGAGCGACGACCACAAGGAGACCACAGAACGGCACGCCAAGATACACAGACACCAGAGCGTCATCAGACTGCTGAATGGACCACTTAAATAGACAGAGTCTGCTGACGCGCTCCCAAACTCTCTCCTCCCCATCCCACAGAAACCGATCCCGTCCACCACGTGCCAGCGGCGCCTCTGTTTGTGTCAACAGATAGCTGGGTGTAACCCGGTGTCGCCAATACCGGTGTATAATATGTCAAACTGGCAGCGGACAGCCAACCCGACCCCAACAGAAGACCCCAGGTTTCGGTCTGGTCCACACATGCCTAACCCGTCTACAACCCCAGGTTTCGGTCTGGTCCACACATGCCTCACCCGTCTACAACCCCAGGTTTCGGTCTGGTCCACAAATCCGGTTACCGCAGTACGCGGTACACGCTATCTCTGCACGTGACCGAAATGTGACCAGACCCGCCCCGCGTAACGCAAACAAACGGAGCCAGCCCCGCCCCGCGTAACACACGCTGGTCCCCGTAGCTGGTATCAGCTATGTACACATCGTAGTTTGCCATGATGATGATGATGATAGTGGCTTACTGGCGTCGCCACTGCCAGGGCTTTATGGTGACAATATAATGCGGCGTGAAACAAGTCGCGTTCTGCCCTCGATACAGACGCATCTGCAGTGCTCAAGGCTCGTGAGTGTACAATCTGTACATGCTTGGGAACTGAATGCTACTATTAACGTCCGCCACACACCAAATCAATCACCACCGGGTCGCTGTGCATGGATGGGCCATGCGCACGGCAGAACATGTGTCAGCCAAGCCGCTGGAGGACAGCACGCTATTCGCTGGCGGCTGGATTCGGGACAGGTCCAGAGGAGGAGGCAGGGGCCACCGCCGGGGGTCAGACTAATGCGACATGTGCGCTCTATGAATCTATTTTCACCAAAAGGCGGCACTGTGGGTTATTAAGTTTACACTGGCCTGGCTTACAGTTGTAGACAGCTGTCCGATTTGTGGACTGTGGCCTGTGGGCTGGCTGTTCCCAAAATTGTTTAAGTCCCGTGGGTGCGACCCCTGGCCTTGGATCTGAATGGCGTGCCAGGCCTGATTGCGACATGACCCGTCACCCGCGCTACTGAGTATCTTCAGGAGGCATGACACGACTCTCCACTGATCTGGACCTTGCGTAGCGCCGCGCACGTGGCGCGTGGCGCTGTGCGCGAGGGCCCAGTCCCGCCCCACATGGCTGCGATGCAGAGGGTTTTAGCTCCAGGAAACTCTGCACAGTGGGTGGCCAGTGCGCCCCAGTCCGCCCAATGGCTTGGGAATGTTCTAGATGGTTTTCAATCACCCCCAGGACAAACGGCAGGTTACCTGTGGGCCGCCCAGTCGTCCTTATGGAGCTGGGGAAAGCAGAAGGGTTAGCCCACAGACACGGCAGTGGTGGCCAGTGGCCGCCAGTCGCCTAATGAGTGGTCGCAGAGGTTTAGCCCAGACAACGCAGTGGGTGGAACAGCTGCTGCGCTGCCCAGTGCTTAATTCGGCTGGGAGCAGAGGTTTTGCCCCAGGACAACGGCAGTGGGTGCAGTGCGTTGTTCGCCAGTCCGTTCCTATGAAGCTGGGAAAGCAGAGGGTTTAGCACCCAAGAACTAATATATAGGAACACGGCAGTGGATGCGCCTGGTGCGCCGTTCCAGTCACGCCCTAATGAGCTGGGAAAGCAGAAGGGTTTGATAAGCCAAGGCACAGGCAGTGGGTGGGCCAGTGCGCCGCCCAGCTCGCCAATGAGCTGGGGTTTTGAGGGGCGCCTAGACGCTCATTGAGGCTCTCAACGCCTAATGAGGTCGGGAAAGCAGAGGGTTTTAGCCCCTCAGGGACACGGCAGTGGTGGCCAGTGGCCGCCCTAGTCCGCCCTATTGAGCTGGGGTTTTGAGGGCGCTGAAGAGCTTACATCATTGAGGAAGGGCTCATCATGCCTAATGGCTTGGGAAGCAGAAGGGTTTAGCCCAGTGACACTCGGCAATGGGTGGCCAGTTGCGGCCGCCCAGTCCGCCCATAATGAGCTGGGAAGTGCAGAGGGTTTAAGCTCCACAAGAAAGGAGCAGGGGTGACGCTGTGGGCCGCCAGTCCCGCCCTCTATGGAGCTGGAATTGCAGAGGGTTTAGCTCTCAGGGACAGCGGCAGGTGACTGGGTTGCCGCCCAGGTCGCCCTAGATGCGGAGCTGGGATGCGAGAGGGTTTTAGCGCGCCGGAAACGGGCAGTTTGGGTGGCCAGTCGCGCCGCCCAGCTCCGCCTAATGAGCCGGCAATACTGAGGGTCCAGGAGTCCAGGATAGCACGGCTTCACACGGCACCAGCACCGAGAGCCGGCGCAGAGCGGGCTCGGATGAGGCCCCGCGGAACGCTAATGCGGCCTGGCGGTCAGCAGTTGACGGTATGTTAATATTAACACATACCAAACACACTGCTCTGAAACCGTACAGGATGGGACCGGACACACTGCTCCGAAACCGTACAGGATGGGACCGGACAGATGAGGTCGGCATTTTAGTCAGAACTGCATGATGATCCTGCAGCATTTACCTAGCATTACAATTTACATGCCGAGACGATAAGCCTCCTCGCCGGTTTCACTCCGGGCAGTAACAGTTGCCAGCCTGCAGCGCCAGGGGCGTAGCCAAGGGGCGGGGGGGGGGCTATGGTCCCGAGCAAAAACAATTTTACACTTGATAGAATGGGAAATGGGATTCTCTGATGACCCGACTCCCTCCCCCCGTCAACAGCATATGGCCGAGGAGCGAAATTAGATTCTTCCACCGACGTGCCCCCTCAGAAAAATCCTCGCTACGTGCCTGTGCAGCGCCCTTGGCACTGGCTATGACCATTACTAATGACATTGCCCTCCTGGCCAGTTCTACTACCAAAACAAACAAACAGTGCAGCGCCGAGCGCACTAGTAAGAGAGCTTAACCACTGCCTGATAATGGTTCCATAGTCGATCCCACAGCAACCAGTGTAACAGGGCGCCAACTCATTGCCAAATATTGTATTTTTTATAAGTAGATTTTATAATATAGGATAGCTAAGCTATGCCCCATGGATCATCGCAAGACCGATCCTCAGATTCTAACTTGTCACGTTCCCGTAGAGGAAAATGATAGCGTGACAGTAAAATGTTACGGATTATTTTCACCCACTGAGCTACACACGTCAAAACAAAGGTAACAACGATCAAATCAAAAGTTTAGATAGGCCAAATATTTTCAGCTCCTATCAACTTGTTCAACAAAAGCAAGGTCCGTTAAACGAAAAAGTACGCGACTACAAGGGGCGTCGCCACAACATTCTGAGTAGGGGAGGGGGCAGCCATATGTTTGGAGGGCCAGAGGAGTCTGTCCCTCACTCCCAAAAGGCTAATGTTATAATCCTGTTAACGAATGACGCGTTTTTCTATTAATGGCCGAGGCGTTAGACTGCACGAGCCGCATCTCAGGTTGCCGCTGTGTAAAACACCAGTTTGTCGCTGGAATCTGGCCCGCAACACCAGTTCCCGTCAGTCCCCACCCCGATACACATTCTGTTCAGCTGTTATTCTACGTCCACCTAATTTTGTCCGATGCCAGAGCTATGGACCAGGCGCGGAACATAAAGGACCTGGCAATCCGAATCAAAACATGCACATCTCGGTTGCCAGCCAGCAACCCTCACGATGCTGTTTTCTTGAATGCTAGAATTATAGGACTGTATGCGCTAATATGTAGATGGTAATGACCGTAACAAGCTAGCACTGACTTTTTCTGTTCTGTAGTCAATGTGATTCGTCTCTGGGGGCTTCTCTGTGTGCTGAGAGACTCGTTCTATCTTTCATAGAGCGAATGTTGTTTTGTAAGTCTGCATCGGCTCAATCTGTTGATTCATTAATTTGCGGTCATGGCTGTTGATATTTAACTGGCACGGAGCGGCCCTTAATAGCATCAGCATTGATAATTTGTACTCTGCTCGCAATCTTATGTATTATGGTCTTCTGGAGGTCTATCGAACGAACGAGATGTTGGTGCTGTCAATATGTGGGGACGGAACAAAGCTATCAAAGACGGGACAAGGTTTATACGCCTAATGTGAGAACGCTAAGCGAGGTGTGGATAATCGATACCACGTTTAAGGACGCCGGTCCAGACTCGTATGACCCCGGGTGATTCGCATTCCCCCATTGCTGTAGGCAACACTCGCGCCATGCCCTTACCCATATTCCCGCCGAGGTGCGCGGCTGGCTACGAGGCGAGTATCTTTCCTTCTACTTGATGACGAGGGCGAGAAAAGAACCGAGCGCTTGATGAAGAGGTCGACGAGCCGAGACCGACCGAACACAGTCAGGAACAGCACCCGTTCTCGCGTCCGCGCCCCCGCGGAGTCAGCGTGCAAGCCGGGACCCCTAGAGCTCGCGAGCGAATCCAAAGACACCGGTCTTGACAACATACCATAAAACAGGAGATCATTGGACGATGGTCACATGCACACGCAGAACAGTCCGGTCTCTCCTGGCCAACGGAGTTCCAACGCGTGTTGTGTCTCAGCCCGACAGCACTCGGCTATAAATACACACACCACAAAGATATACAGCATGCCGGTCTACAGACACAGTATCATTCAAACACTCGGTCACAAACACACGCACACAGTTAAGCTGGATCAATAGACTATAGCATCTAGCTTATCGCCGTTTTTTCCTGTCTGGCTTCTATATAAGCTGTTCCAAAAGCGTCGGTCGTCAAAAGCGTCGGAGTGGTGCCTCCTGTTTTTCCATTCTCCTTGGTAAGACCTTACCTACCTGTGATCCGATATAAAAAACTCTGTCGGAAAAAACTTAATCGAAGGTGAGAAATCAAAATCCTTTCAGAAAAGTAGAAATTTCTTCGGAATTTATATTTTCCCTTGGAAATGTATATTTGTCTTTATGCCTTTTATTGAGCTTAAATCAGGCATAATAAGACATGGAATATTCTTCTGACATTGCAAATTTTAACAGAATGTTTATGCAATAAATATCACAACTTACAATTGTCGCTACAACGCTGCAATTAATTGATTTTGGTACGTAGTGGCGAGCGGACTCTTCAAGGTCATTGGCTGGAAAAAAAACTTTGAACGATGATTTTAGGCGGCTGGGCGCGAATGAAAAAAATGACTTCATGGTGCTAATCAAATCCGATTGCTCTTTAACATATTCTATTTTACATTTAACAGACAGTGTCCCTTAAAACATTTCTCCGCTACACTCCCTCTACCGGAATGTGAACTCGATTTATATTAGTTTAATTTCCATGAAACCGGTTTCTTGTTGAACTCAAACCAACATGCTGGCTAGATTACCGCAGAGTAGCTTATCAGCCTATTGCATTGATAAAATACCTCTTCAACCGCAAGAACCACGTACACTCTTAAACCCGCCAACACGATATTCTCACCAAAACTCCGGCTGTATTTCAGGATAACGTGATATATTACATAATGGCTTCATGTAGTAGCCTGTCAGTGAGCCTCGGTGGCTCTGCTTCTGACCCCGGTGCAGGGCCACTGTGGATTTTCGGTGGCCGCTCTGTGCCCGGAGAACAATGACCTCTGACCTCCGTGACCCGGTCGGCGTGACCCAGGTGACCCGGCCGTACCCCGGTGACCTGTCCGTCGGAAACAATGGCTGGCAGTCAGTCACCTGATGCCTGTGTGGGCCTGTTTACCAGTGACCCGGCCCAGTTCATTGTTCGATGGCCACGGCAACCACACAGACAAGGATGGAGAAACGTCACAGAAAGTGTGGAGGGGGTGGGGCAGTGAAACTTAGATCACGTTTCGAGAGAAACCCAACTCCTCTACGCAGGGTTTCTCTGCAGATTTTTGGATCTTCTCGTCTTGACGAAAAAGGTTGGCCAAGACGAGAAGAGCCCGAAATATGCAGAGAAACCCTTTTATCTTTTCATCAAAACATCAAATACCTTCAAAAATAAAATATTTTTGCAAACAAATTGCCGTTAAGTGATGGTCAATGGTCATGATCTTCCCCCGTTCCTACGCCTATGCACAATGCACACAGAAGTGGAGTAAGTGCTCGACGGCGACGGCAGTCACACAGAAGTGGGGTAAGCTCCGCGAACAGGGGTTATCATAGCTACATAGAGGAGGTTTCCTTAGCATTCTTGGCTGCTGAGAAAGCGGCCGAGACGTAACGCATAAAATCAAAGATTTATTTTCAATTTAGTGTTGAGGCTTCCTATAAGGTGAAGGTATATTGATGATATTGATGTCTAAACGAAGTTATCAAAACGATTCCTGACTGTTATATGGCATTACTTATTTTGCCTTTTCCTTTGTTTCTTCAGCTTTGGCTCATGGCTGTGAACATGCCATGAATGTTCCTGATGGACCTGACAAACTCTGAAATCAGTCCCAGGTGATGCACGACAGGGCCTCTATGAATATGTTACAACTACCTGTTAATAGTCATACCGCATCCTTCTGATATTCAAACGGGAAGGCATCAAGACGCAATGGTACTAAAAATAGTCGTAATGTATTCGTGAACGCCGTGCTCTGCATTGCCGTGGGCTGCTTTCAGACTCCTCGATGTCCATCTGCAACATTAGCGTAGGTCGTGTGGTTCCACCCATCAGTCGGCGCCATCGCGATCCATCAGCGGTGCTGGCACCGACCCCGGGTCTTCTGCCAGAGATGAGTGACACGACGGGTTCTGAATACGAACCACCCCGATCGGATCTGTTGACGACAGAGTGCATCCAACATGTATGAGCTCTCCTGGCTGGCCGAGGTCAGGACAGGGTCAGATGTGTTATGTGTGTCTGGTGGACGTAGGCCACTCTGGGTTAGTTTTCAGGTGGCTGTTTGATGTGCTTCAGGTGTTGGCAAATACTGGTCGCACGGCAAACGCGCTCCGTCTTATCTTCCTGTGACCTACGACCTGTGACCTGTGACCTCAGTCCTGTGACCTGTGACCTGAGTCCTGAGTCTGATTCGTGTCGTTATCGGCTCTGGTATGATGGAACCCAAGCATTGGTGATTTGCGGATTTAACTTGTGTTTATGGCCCTAAAAGGCTGACTTCGCCTGGAGCGGGGCCAAAGGTAGCGAATACGCAGTTCAATAAATTGATCGACTCCAAGAATAGTGCCGGTATAAGCGAGCAAAGGCTCGCCCGGCGGGCTTTGTGCGTCTCCAAGATAGCTCATTCCATCCCTTTATGCTCTAACCTACTAAAACTAATTAAATATCTTGTCTGCTCGACACATCGGATTAATTTGATATATTGTCTGGAGCACATTTAACTAATTAAATATCCTGCTTGGGGCGCATCTGGTCTATTTTGGGCATCCCACGCGTGGTGGATTATGCATTAGTTTCCATTTGTTGTCCAGGGACGTGCAGCCTCTCTACATTATACACTCAAATTAAAACATGCGAGTTGATATTATAAATTCCAAGTAGTTACTGGCTTATTTAGTTTGACTGTCCTATTGTTAACGAACGATTCATAAGTATTCTGCAAAAATATGGTAACATTTGGTGTACCTATGCTTCGAATCCAACTTCGCCCTTTTCTTACCTTTATTATTATGTTGTCAATTTATGTGTGATGTATAATGAAATTTAACATCACCCTTTTCTTACCTTCGTTACTATGCTGTCAATATATGTGGGAAGTGTAACTGCAGGGAGCTTTTTATATTATTTCTTCTAGTGTGTCCAACATTTTAAATGCAACTGACGCTCATATAAACAGTGAGGATGGGGAATGGGGGTGTAAGTGGGGCGCAGCTTTTCCAGAAAAAATAGGGGGCTGAGTTGGGAAAAAATGTTTAGTCCTCGCCCGTGTAGGGCAAGAGATCACTTCGTGACTGTGTAAGGGGGTACGCCCCCTTGGCGTTTCGCCCCTAATTGAGCTAGAGCTTCGATTAAAAAACGAGCGTTTTGCTTGTGACGATAGGAAGCCATTGATACCCGACTTAAAGGTCTTGGGTCATTAGGTGACATGATTTTATCGGATGTCATAAAATTGTAAATGTGTAAAAATTGAACATAAATAGAGCTAAATCGTGAGAGAACATTTTATCACGCTTAATCGGTGCCAAATTTGAAATTAGCGTCACACAATGTTCTAGAAACTGCCAGAAGTTCCAAAAAGTCATCTGACGTCACCGGAGGTCAGTGACCTCAGTTGACCTCTGAAAAGGTCAATCAATGTCACAATTTTCGTGGAAACCGCAACTGTCACCTAGAAACATCTGTGCATATGCGTCTGAACAAGAAGCACTCGGAAACTGCCTCACGTATATATCAAGCAATTGCGATGGAATTTGTAGTACCCAAAAGTCGGGTACTGCAAATGCATACCTATATACGTGAGTTGTTCTCGAAAAACTGAGGCGGTGGCATCCACCAACTGGCAATTGCTAAAGTACCATCAAAAAACACAAAATACATATTCCTCCCCGGATTTCACCCATTTCCTCGTCCAAGCTGGGGAGGGGGCTGAAGCCCACCCCAAGCTCCTGGGTGTAAGGATTTAACATTGAATACGAGACGAGCATTCGGTTGATTAAGGGGCAGTGCCCGAATATACCCGATACAGTTTTGACTTTGGTTTAATTTTTTGAATTATTTGAGGATAAGGTCAAGTGATGCTCGTATCAATTATGTTATTCCTCAGCACGCTTAACTCGCTTAAAAGTTGAATACGAGACGACTAATAACAGTTCAGGGTAAGGTTATTAGAAGACGTCCCGTTTCCAACAGGCACACTGGGCTCTCCCCAGTGAGGTGGAGCGTAGCCCGACGACCAAGTTCGGCTCTCTTGCACGCCATCTTACCGACCGAGCTCAAGTCCGTTCGCCTCGGGTTCTCCCCGCCTCGCCTTCCTCTAGTCGGCTTACTCCTCAGACAACGCCTCGCCTCGTTCCTCAAATGTTATCTTGCCCCCTGCCTCGTACACCGCCTCTCCCCGCCTCGTACACCGTCTCTCCCCGCCTCGCACACCGTCTCTCCCTGCATCGTACACCGTCTCTCCCCGCCTCTTATACCGCCTTTCCTGCCTCTCCCTGCCTCTCCTTCCTCGCACACCGCCTCTCCCCGCCTCGCTCACCGTCTCACTCTACCAAGCACCCCGCCTTCCCGCCCAAGACACTCACTTCTCATTTCCGGGACCCTCATAGGCCGCACCGGTTATAGCGGATTTCCGGTTTGGCGTCGGTGTCCGCGGAATCTGTCCCTCTGCTCCGGAGCTGCTTAGCGCTTATACGCCGGAGCAGAGGTGGGCGGGCTGGTTTTAACTGTATCGCCCTGGTTACGGAGAACAAGCGCACTATGCTGGACCATTGAAGGTTTCGCAGAAACAACGGCAGATTACGTTCCAGAATTGTTAGAAGGTCGGTGTGCTCTCAAGCGGTTTCCTGTTGACTCGGAGTCGTGTGAGACTCTGACAGACACAGCGAAGTGCTTTACAGCTACGGCACCCTTCTCGGGTGCGAGACCTGGTGAATGACTGATAGTGTTGATTGTGTTTTGACGTACGAACATTTGCATAAGTGCTAAGCGGTTCATTTCTCAGACGCTGGTCTGCAATTGGCTACCCGCGCCGACTGCCTGGTGAGGGGCCCAGTGAAATTCCCCAGCCCGTCTGGAGCTGGGCGGGAGTCGCCGGTTGTCTGGTCTTTGTTAGCCGCTGCTGTAAATATGGTACGCCCTGTGCGGCGGATTTACTTTCGAAAGTATCATTCGATGGCGGTGCACCGGCGCGCCTTGTTTTGTTTTTGTTGCCGATATAACGTGACCCGGCCGGCGCAGCGCCGCTGGGGAGGGGGAGAGGGTGAAACGGGGGCGGAGGCATCGGTTGGCGGGAGTGGGTGGGTGGGGGAGGGGAGGGGTACGGTGCGTCACGTTTCTCTGATACCGCACTGGCGGTTTGGAAGTGCGACGTGCTATTCTGAGATGAAAGGTAATTTGCTGGGCAAAAACTGCCGCCACGTATTTATAGATACAATCCAAACAACCGAGTCGAGACGAACGAATGAAAGTTGGTGGGGCGCAGGAGGAGAGGGTTGGGGGGTGGGGTGGAGAGTAACAGGGGAGGAGTGAGAGGGAAGAGGAAAAGAGCACACGTTTGTTGGGAGAGACGGGGATAGAGGGATAATGAAAAAAGGATGGAGCTAAAAGTTGAAAGACGGAGTCAGGCAGGGAAAGACGAAGAAGACTGAGAA
>VOPJ01016101.1:0-14315 GCA_014673585.1 Semibalanus balanoides | reverse complement strand
ATATATTCGTCATCAAAGACAAAAAAAATGACCGAAAAATGAGAGGGAATGACCCCCTGCCCCCTCCCTGTTCCTACGTCTATGTTTCAACTACCATGTATGCATGTATATCTACTCACCTTTTTTCACCCAAATTAAAACAAATAAAATTCAATTTAAAACAGTTAAAATTGAATTTAAAACACGTAAAATTCATTTAAAAACAAATTAAATTCAATTTAAAACAAATAAAGATCGAATTTAAAACATCTCAAATTAAATTTAAAGCAAATATAAAATTGACGGACAAGGAGGACGGCGCGGGAGACGGACAAGATGACGGAGCGCATGATGGAGACGGAAAAGCAGGAGACTGAAGAATGGAGATCTCTACGACCTTCGAAGAAATGCTGTGGACTGCACCAGGGCTGTCACAGACCGAACACCGGCTCCGCTATCTCGAGTGCAAGATCGATCCAGCGATGGCCGCCGTTACTCCTCGAACGTGTTTGCGGTCATGTAACCATATCCTAAAGCACTTCTCGGGATGCCTGGTGCTCGAAGACCTACTTGTGTCTTGTGGGGTAGTGAGTGTGTCATTGTGTGATGGTTCACTGTTATGTTGAATCAGAGTTTTCTGTTCTGTTCATGTGGCTCACCGAGCTTTGCTGATTTTGTATCTTTTACTTGCATAATGCATGGGTTTGTGTTTATGAGCACATCCCTGAAATATGTTAATATAATAATACATTCAATGTTCGTTGTACCTCTTTTGCAGTCTCAGTCCCCATAAATGCACGTCCCGCCCTTTGTCCAACACATACCATTCAATGCATATTTTCAATATTCTCCTTCCATTCAGTTTTCACGACGTTTTCACAAATAGACAAACTACTGATTTGAATAGGATTTAATATTTCTTAAATTGAATTATACATGTCTTAAATTCAAACTTTACTCGTTTTAATCTAAATTGTATTTGTTTTAATTTGAATTTTACTTGTTTTAATTTGAATTTTATTTGTTTTAAAATGAATTGTACATGTCTTAAATTGAGCTTTAGCTGTTTTAAATAGAATTTTATTTGTTTTAATTTGGATGAAAAAAGGTGTAGAATAAATGAGAGTTCAACTACTCGTTGGTATAAAAATTGCAAGGTGCCGCCAAACCCCATCACAAAGTCATCAAAGTTGATATTGCTATTTTCTGTTGGCTAACGCTTCACGCTTACATGTACTGTAGCCTAACATGGGAATTGATGTGTATGAGAATGGAAAGGTTACACCTGCCAGCTTTGCTTGAAGTGAAATTCTACATGTATGTGCGTTGCATGGAAAGAAGCGTCGCTCAACGATCGAATGGTGCCCTTAACTGGACCTGTCGCCACGCGCCGAGTGTCGCACTGGAGCGGGGCCGGCCGAGCGCCTGAGAGTTAGACTGCGCCGCAGGGCAGGACACCGCCTGAGAGTTAGACTGTGCCGCAGGGCAGGACACCGACTGGGAGTTAGACTGTGCCACAGGGCAGGACACGGCTGACCGTGTGAGATCTGTGCCGCTTTGTGCACGGCACTCAAATGCCAGTGAGAGTTAGACTGTAGCACGCAGGGGCAAGGAAACACCTAGCGCTGAAGAGTTAGACTGTGCCGACAGGGCAGAGAACCACCGACCTGAGAGTAATAGACCCTGTGCCACAGGGCAGGACACCAGCCTGAGATCGGGTCTAGATTTCTTGCGCCGCAGGGCGCACAAGGACATTCCATGCGCATGAGAGTTGAAGGACTGTGCCAACAAGGGCAGCGTACACCGCCTGAGAGTTAGACTGTGACGCAGGGCAAGGATCCCGACTTCCCGCACTTTATGTAGAGGTTAGACTGTGCCACAGGCAGGAACGCGCCCTGAGGTTGACCTGTACCACAAGGCAGGACCGCTGAGTAGTTAGACAATGTATCCACAGGGCAGGACACCACCGCCTGAGGGAGTTTATCTCGTTGGCCGCAGGGCAGGACACCGCCTGCAGAGTTAGACTGTGCCACATGGGCAGGACACCGCCTGAGAGTTAGACTGCGCCGCCCGGGCAGGACACGCCTGAGAGTTAGACTGTAAACCACACAGGGCACCGGGACACGCACAGGCCTGAGAGTTTAACTGTGCGCAGGCTGCAGGACATCCGGCCTGAGAGTTAGACTGTGCCACAGGCAGGACCCGCCTGAGAGTTAGAACTGCGCCCGCAGGGCAGGAACATACCGCCTGAGAGTTAGACTGGTGCCACAGGGGCAGGACACCCGCCTGAAGCAGTGGTATATACTTGTGCCGCATGCGCAGGCACAATCCGCCTGAGAGGTTAGAAATCTTGTGCCCACAGGGCAGCCGAACCGCCTGAGAGTTAGACTGCGCGGGCGCAGTGGCAGGCACACCCCGACTGAGAGTTTAGACTGAGTTGTCGACATGGGCGAAGTAACACCCGCCTGAGATTAGCACTGTGCCACAGGGCAGGACACCGACTGGGAGTTAGACTGTGCCGCAGGGCAGGACACCGCCTGAGAGTTAGACTGTGCCACAGGGCAGGACACCGCCTGCGGCTACGGGACGACACGGGCCTACGACGCTAGCGTGCGGCCGGTCACGATTTGCCGCGAGAGCCGAGTGCTGAGTGGCGGTGTGGAGCTGGACTCCAAGAGTTTCGCCCTGTTGACTTAAATATGTAGTTTTTGCGGATACTTGAGTAATAAGCTTTGTTTTTTAATCTTATAAAAATATTAGCTCATAGTCGTTCGATATCTCAAGCTTGGATTTGTAAGGTCATCCTTGGAAATTGGCGGTTTAATGACATCGTTTACGTTCTAGTGATACTGAGGTAGTTTCTTGAGAGTAATTGTGGATTGTTCTCTTTCGATCTTGTGCAACAGTTAAATACGCCTTGTTTCACAGTCCTTTCACAAATGGCACGGGCATCGGTGTCCGGCCGGTGGGTAAGACCTTCGAGTTCCCACCACACAATCTGAGGCCGTCATTTTTATCACATGCGTACATTGTTGCATGCGTGCATGAGTGCCTTTGCACAACCTCCGGTGCAAATACCCAGCGGCGTTACAACAGCGTGTTTTCAGACACGGATCGCCGCTGAGCCCCGCAGCGTTATCTACTGCACTACGGGAGACGAGACATCAATCTCAGGACAAAACACGATCAGCAAGGAGGCGCGCCCAGCCTGTAACAGTGTCTGTATCAGAGCCAGGAGTCTGTGTATCAGAGCCAAAGCAGTCTGTATCAGAGCCAGGAGTCTGTGTATCAGAGCCAAAGCAGTCTGTATCAGAGCCAGAAGATTCTCGATCAAAGCCAGAACAGTCTGTATTAGAGCCAGAACAGTCTGGATGAGAGCCAGAGGAGTCTGGATCAGAGCCAGAGCAGTCTGTATCAGAGCCAGAGGATTCTCAATGAAAGCCAGAACAGTCTGTATCAGAGCCATAGCAGTCTGTATTGGAGCCAGAGCAGTCTGTATCAGAGCCAGAACAGTCTGTATCAGAGCCAGAGGAGTCTATCAGAGCCAGAGGATTCTGTATTGGAGCTAGGAGTCTCTATCAGAGCTAGAGCGGTATGTATCAGAGCTAGAGCAGTCTGTATCGGAGCCATAGCTCCGATACAGAATAAAGCAGGCATCCTGGAACGTCAGGTCAGCCTCAAACACACGGAGAGAGCTGATTACACTAATATTTTTGATAGTTTAAAGTTAAGGAGAAGTCAAAAACGTATTTCTTCCACTGCTTTTCTTCCAGTTCTTATACCAAAAGGAAGGAGCCATCGGCCTTACTCACGCAATAGTGTTTGGCATTCTCAACATTTCAATAATTTTTGGCGACTCCAATATGACGAATGCATTTTAGCAAACTTTTACAACGGGAAATGTGCCTACTTAATTTCTTATCGAACAATAACTGCGCAGTAACACAATGACCGTCTTGTTTTTGGATCCTTGTCTTCACTCAGTTGCCATTAAAGCTGCAAGTGATCGTCATTTCAGACCCATTTCAGCCAGGCCAATTTAGGCAAACTAGCCTGTTACAAAACATAGTCGGCGAATCGGTCGGTAACGCTGACCACACACCAATGACGTTCTCTAGCCGTGGGAGAGAACTACGGTTTAATGCTAACAGTAACAGCTCTGGACGGTGAGCCGGCCGTCGCTCTGGACGGCGAGCCGGCCGTCCTAACGGACCTCACGCCACGGCAGCTCATGAACCTCTCTGAGCAGGCGCACCACCCACAGCCGGCCACCTCCTCCCACCTCCTCCCACAGCCGACACAGCCGACCGCACCACCCACACCCGGCCACCTCCTCCCACAGCCGACACAGCCGACCAAGCCGACACAGCGCACACAAGCCGACAAGCCGACACAGGCGACCACCTCCATCCCACAGCCGACACAGCCGGACACAGCGACACGCCGACACAGCGACACAGCCGCACAGCCGACCCTACGGCCATTCCTGCCCACCAGCCCGACACAGCCGAACACACGCCGACAAACAGCCGACCACCTCCTCCCACAGCCGACAACAGCCGACACAGCCGACAACAGCCGACACACAGCCGACCAGCCGACACAGCCGACCGCACCACCCACACCCGGCCACCTCCTCCCACAGCCGACACAGCCGACCGCACCACCCACACCAGGCCACCTCCTCCCACAGCCGACAGAGCCGACCGCACGGCCGGCATCACCGCAACACCCACGTCACCAGCGCTGTGTGTGAGCCGGTCAGCCGGAAAACGGCGTTACCCAACCTGAGCCGGCGCCGAGCGGGCGTGTTACGCTGTTACACACAGCAGCGCACCATCTGGCACGCGCGTTAGCGCGCCGCTGCCGGCCCTGCTGTTCAGTGCTCAGCCACCTTGCGCTGCGATGACGGCACAGAGCGACGCGTCAGTGAAAGTGACGATCTGTGACCCCACAGACGTCCGACGTCGCGGGGCAGAGCGTCGCCGCCTGTCCACCTCAACAGGTCCGCTGGAGACGTGTGGGAGGGGAAGCATGTAGCAGCTGCGGGAGGCAGGCAGAGAGGAGGGCAGGGCAACGCTCCGCCCTGAGCGCCGCCCACAGCGGGTCTGTCGCCCGACGTCTGTGGGCGGCGGGGCGGCGGCGGCGGCGGCGGCGGCGGTGAGCGGCTGACGTCGTCAGCTCGGCCTTGGTGCCGGCTAGTGCGGAACAAAGCCCGGCAAAGCACGTGCTGCTGCTGACCGGCCGGATTGGGCCAGCGAACCCGCGGCGGCGAGACTCGGCAGCTGTGCCGGGCAGCGACACAGCACGTGTGTCTCGCTGGGAGGGATGTGTGAAGGACGGGAAGGGGAGGGACGGCATGGTGGGGGTCCCCCGTCCCCCGGACAGACCGTCACTCGGTACATCATCAGTCCGTCACCGTCACCGTCACCGCCGCCGCCGCCGTCACCGCACCGTCACCGCCGCCGCCGTCACCGCCGCCGCCGCCGCCGTCACCGCACCGTCACCGCTGCCGCCGTCTCCCGCCATTCATACACCGGATAGCGGCGCTCTGTCGGGGGGATATTCCGGGATATTCTGTGCTGCCGAGTGTCACACACAGATGACAGAGACAGGCATGACCGGCGGCTGCTGGACCACTGGATCAGATGGACTGAGAAACCCGATAGGTCAGAGGAACTGAGAGACCTGATGGCCTGCGATCGTTCGGACACATCATTACACACCCTACACCCTACACCCTACACCCTACACCCTACACCCTACACCCTACACCCTACACCCTACAGTACACAGTACACAGTACACAGTACACAGTACACAGTACACAGTACACAGTACACACCGGGCGCGCCGACACCAGTCGCCGCCGGCGCGTTGCATAACGAGTTTGAGGCACTTCCCGGCTGTGGAGGCCTTGAGGCCCGTTCCCGGGCAGTGGCGCCCGCTGAGAGGCCCTGAGCCCCGTCCGACAGCCGGACACATTCACCTGCAGCTTTTTACGGCTCCCGTCGAGCCGGCGTCGTCGGCAGCGCGGCGGGAGTATATTGCAATGGGAGCAGACGGGTATCACGCGCTGAGCTGGGAGCGCCTCACACACCGGGGGCGGCTCCATGCTAGTGGGCAATGGGCCTGAGGCGGCCTGTGCGCGCTGGCTGGTACAGTGGAGAATGCAAAACGACGGCAATTCACCACACATTTTAATTAACATGCGTTTGCTGATTAAGTGGAAAATATCAACGCATGAGCCACCAGCGGAAACTGGCAGATTGTATCGGTATTTTTTGTTGGACTTTTTTACCCTGGCATCCCATCGGGCGACTTTTTGCTGTATCAGGTCCGGCGTTGGATGTTTGCCGCGGTCCCTGCTATGGACACTGCGTCATTCTCTGGTCTGCATTCTCTGGTCTGCGCCATTCTCTGGTCTGCGCCATTCTCTGGTCCTCGGCTGCGGTCTGCGGCGGCGGCGGGTAAACTGAGTTCAGCCGGCCGGCCGGCACCGCCGGACGTAACGGCTAGTTAGACCGGTTTGTAGGACCACACAACAGCGCCGCCAAATCCACTCCCTCTCCAGCCACGCTCCCCTCCCCACACCGGGCTGCCAACACTGCGGATTGCACACACCTTGAACTTGACTGAGCTGCCGGTCGGCGGCGATTCCGGCGGCGGTTTCAAAGCACTGACGCGGAAGAGAGGGCTGATTTGTTGTGATTTGGGAGAGGGTTAATCAATTAGAGTGCAGGTTTTGAGTTCAAATAATATTCAGCGATTGAGGCTGGAGTTGCAGAAGACAGTCTCCGAAGGATCGTTTGAGTCGTTCCCTGTTACGAGATCAAAGTGCATGGTAGCAGCAGTCCAGCGATTAGCAGTGCTGTAAACAGCAACGATAGATGGTATTATGATAGTTGTCACGAAACCATGCAAAGTCCGAATATAAGCTTTGGTTGAGATTCCAGCAGTGACAGAGCCATTAACATTCCCCAGAATAATTAGCGCTCAAGTCCACCACATTGCTGCTTGAGGTATCCAAATGACGCTGATGTGTCAATTGGAACGATTTATCATTGTCGTAAGCATAGCAAGGCTGGCCTACAGGCTCCTAGTGCTAAGGCCTAAGTAAGTGACCTAATTAAGTGGAATACAAAGTAGGTGCTTTGAACTAGCGACAGAGTTGTTCATCGACGAGTATCCATTTCCACATTACGAAATACAAGCAACCTGCCTTAATTTTGACGATAACGCAAGCGCGAATAGAATGGTGGCCACTAGAGGAAGTATTAGCTGACTCATACTCGTACAACACAGCCAAGCTTGCAAAATATTACAGTCATTGGCAGTTCAACTGTCGGGGTGCTGACTGACTCAGGGATGTAACCAAGGGGGAGACACGACACGGGACCACCCCCTGATCGAACCAATTTACACTAAATATAATGCGATTCTGCTGACAGCCACCCTCCCTCCTCCCTCCCTCCCCACCGGTCAACAACATTTGGCTGAGAAGCGAAATTGGATTCTACCACTGATGCCCGCTACTACTGATCACACTGATTTGATTCTACCACTGATGTGCCCGCTCCACCTGATACAAATCCTGGGTGCATGCCTGGACCGACTACTGTCTTTCTCAGAAATCAGAACCAGTCTGAGCGCAGCCTTTCTCAGAACTCAGAACCAGTCTGAGCGCAGTCAGAGCTCTTACCGCTGACAGCGAATAATGACAATTATAACAGTGACCTATTGCGTGAGACTCCTGGCCTTCTCCGCTACTGCGAGTGAGAGTCAGACACGTCGACGAAACACACCAAGCCGACAGTACAGATGGTGAAGTTACAAATGCTGCGTTTTCAATAACTTTAAGTGAGTCCATGTTCGATTTTACTCTGCATTGATTTCGGCACGTTTGTATCATTCACACTGTCGTATTTTCGTAATCGCACCACTGTATTGCAAGGCCAATTCAAGAACAAAATTTGAAGGATTACAGCAAGAAGAAGAAGTTAAAGGGTGCATTAATGAATATTACAATACCCTGGAGACGCCACGAAGCCAGCTCGCGAGCTGACCGTCTGACCGCTGCCAGTGCCCCGAGGGCACGGCTGGTTCACCGTCGCTCCGGAGCCTCGGGGCAGTCAGCGATCCGACCCTGCTGATGACGTCATCGCCGGGCAGGGTCAGCTGTGACCTTGAACTCTGTTGATGTGTCGCGGGTTTCGTTGGCGTGTGGTGTCATTGGAGTTGGGCGACCGAAGCTGTGTGAATGCCGTTTTCAGCGTCTGTAATTGTGTCCTTATGCAGCGCGACTGCGGTTCTAGTCGAAGTGTCAGTGTGTGATAAGTTGTTTGTATGTTAGTTTGTTTTTCTGCTGTGTGGCCTCTCTCACGCGATGACACGGCGTTCAGAATAACCATTGGTTGTCATGAAAAATATAGCTAAGCTGTTAAATGCAAATATAAATAAAAATACAAAAACTATTAGACCACGACGCTGACCGACCAGCCGCGGACACTGGACAGGACACGGACAGTCCACCCCCAGTCAGCGTGACTGGCCTATCGGACCACGACCAATTTGCATTACCAGACGTCATGCCTACTCTGCATGGAGCTTACGTTTGCGTGACCAAAGTTACTTACTGTATGACCTGGGCCCTGATCGCTGTGTCAAAAGCGCAAGCGCAAGCCCCATGGCACCTAATGGTAGCACGGCCCAGTCTTGGCAGAATAATCAGTTTTCTTAAGCATAGGCTCTTATGGGAGCTTGCGCTTGCGCTTTTGACACAGCGAGCAGGGCCCTGGGCACGTGCGGCTCTAAAGGCATCCGGATTCCGGACTCAACGATTAAACAATAAACACGCAGAGAATGCATTCCATAAAACCATAACTGCGAACTTGTGTCAAAATTAACCTCCTCGAGCAGGCAGTGAAAAGGCGTACACAAACATACTCCGTTGAACGTTTCGAGCCGACAAAATAAAGTTAGCTGGCAAAAATGATATATGTAAGCTGTTGTTTTGTTCTGAAATTTAATGGCATTCAAATGAACCAATAATGCTACTTAAATTATCTCATTTATCCATTATTTATAAGCTTAAAACATATATTTCCTCTGGAGATAGTGATTGGCTGCATGCACCGAACTAATTAGTTTTGCGGATCGCGTGCCTGCTTCACTGTTTGGACACGTATTGGGACAGAAGTTCAGTAAACAGAAGCTGCATAGATTCGCGATATGAAATGTACCAACAACTTTTTCTTCAGTACCTATACTTATTTAAAAGAGCACTTCTCATCCTTCATTGGCATGCGTAGTGGAACATTAAAATCAACCAATTGAGTGCGATAGGCCAATGATATATGTCTCGACGAGAATCAACATCAACTTTCATTTCATTTAGTGATTTGAATTTAATTATTTGGTGTTGCTTTTTATGTCTAATCTAAGAGTCCACTTTACCACCGTTATATTAGTTATGACTCCGCGGTCGTAACACCACTTACTGGCCGGAGAGGAGCACGACAATATAAGAAATAACCAATTTCCCAGTGATATTTAAACTCCTCGAGTTGTGAATTGTAACCGTTGTAAATATATAACATATTCCGAATTTCTCAACGCAGTGTTTCACAGTGTCACACAGTGTTTCCTGTTGGGTGGTTTAACGTTCCGCTGCATCGCTGCCGGCCCATCGTGTGCCACTATTACAACATCTGAGCTCAGTGCAGACGTGTTTATAGTGTTAGGCAGCTGCGACAGATCACTATGTTGGCTACCACTGATCTAACATACAACAGATCTGACCCACGGACGCTGACTCATACTGCCTCAGTCCGGTTGTACCTCTGGAGAGGACTGCCTCAGTCCGGTTGTACCTCTGGAGAGGACTGCCTCAGCACGGCTGTACCTCTGGAGAGAACTGCCTCAGTCCGGTTGTACCTCTGGAGAGGACTGCCTCAGTCCGGTTGTACCTCTGGAGAGGACTGCCTCAGTCCGGCTGTACCTCTGGAGAGGACTGCCCTCAGTCCGGCTGTACCTCTGTGACGCAAGGACTGCCTCAGTCCGGCTGTACTCTGGAGAGGCTGCCTCCAGTCCGTGCTAACCTCTGGAGAGACTGCCTCAGTCCGGTTGTACCTCTGGGAGAGGACTGCCTCAGTCCGGTTGTACCTTCTGGACGAGGACTTGCCTTCAGTCCGGTGTACCTCTGGAGAGAACGGCCTCAGTCCAGTTGTACCTCTTGGAGAGGACTGCCTCGTCCGCTGTACCTCTGGAGAGGGACTTTGCCGCCGATTCTGATCGCTTCAGCCTCACTCTGCGACTCTGCATCGACGGCACACTAACAAACGAACGCCAGTCATAATATTGCCAACCAACGAGCACTGCGCTCCACATGGGGGTCTCCGATCGATTAATGTGATCGGGCTGAAATGGATGTGTTGCGTGTCTCAGCCGTGATTAATATAGCGGGGTCGAACACACTTCCACGTCTATTGTTGACGTTGAAACACGTGCGCATGTTTTCTCTCTAATCAGACGGAGAGCATTTGACAGCGCCATTTGTAGGATGTGTCGCCTGAAGCAGGAGTACGCAGCATATCCTGTATGTCGTAAAAGGAAGCAGTATGCACTGCACTGCAGCATGATGTCACCGCTGTATCCCCCTGGCAACCCCTCCCAGCGGTCAGCAGCCCCTGCCACTCCCGCCTCTGCAGTGGCAGGCGGCCGGTGATGACACGGCCGGCAGCCGCCCACACCCGTCTGGACCACGGCCGGGTCACGCCGGCGGTAACACGGCCGACAGCCGCCTCCACCAGCCTGGACCACGGCCGGGTCACGCCTTCCCCACGCCGTCTCCACGCCAGCTGCAGCCCCGGTTCCACGAGGCAGCCGTGCCACTCCTCGATCCCCACCGATACCGCCCCCCCCCCCCCCACCTTCTCCAGCAACAGCTTGCAGCGGCTTCCGTTTACTCGGCCCTTCCTCTATCGGTCCCGACCGCCGTCCGACCCCCCGACCGCCGTCAACACCGCCCGCCGACTTCAGCACAGTCGCCCGCCGCCACCGCTGCCCTTAACCGAACACGACAAACATGCATGCATCTGTGTGAAGTGTAAATTCGGCGTACTGCCTTTCGTCACGGCGGCTGTGTCAGTTGCGACACGACCCGGGCGGCGGCGCAGCACCAAAATCAGTCCGTCAGTCCGTCAGTCCGTCAGTCCGTCAGTCCGTCAGTCCGTCAGTCCGTCAGTCCGTCTGGCGACCGGTGGCCGGCGGTATACAGTGGTGTACCGTGGTCGATCATCGAACACTCGGTCACAGCGACAGTCGCCCAGCCCAGTATACAGAGGAGCGGCCATAGCCGGCCGCCTCCCAGCCGCCGCCGCTCCCAGCTCGGTCGACAATGAACACTATCCGGCCGGATAGCCTGCCAATCGATCAGCCGAACAGCTCTGTCTGATCGAGCACCGGCCCCAGCAGCTCCACATGTGCACACAGCACGCAGCACAGCACACAGCACAGCACACAGCACACAGCACAGCACACAACACAGCACAACAAATATCACAGCACACATCACATCACACATCACACATCACAGCACACAGCACACATCACACAGCACACATCACACAGCACAGCACACAGCACAGCACACAGCACAGCACACAGCACAGCACACAGCACAGCATACAGCACACAGCACAGGACACAGCACAGCACACAGCACAGCACACAGCACAGCACACAGCACAGCACACAGCACAGCAACACAACATAGCAACAGGCACAACACACAGCACAAGCACCAGCACACATCCCACATACACAGCACAGTACACAGCACAGACACAGCACAGCACACAGTACACCGTACAGCACCACACCACATCACACATTCACAGCACACATCACAGCACACAGCACATCATACATCACAGCACCAGCACTAGCACACAGCACAGCACACATCACAGCACACAGCACAGCACACACACAGCACACAGCACAGCACAACAGCACAAGCCAGCACAACGCACAGCACAATCACAGACACAGCACAGCACAGCCACACAACACAGTACACAAACACACACAGCACACAGCAAGCAAACGCTTATACACAGCCACAGCACACATACAGGCACATAGCACAGCCACAACAGCACAGCACAGCACACGCACAGCACACAGCACGCACCCAGTACATAGCACAGTGACGTTACACAGCACAGCAACACATCACAGTACACACCACAGTACACAGCACAGTACACATCACATCACACATCACATCACACATCACATCACACATCACATCACACATCACGTCACACATCACACATCACAGCACACATCACAGCACAGCACACAACACAGCACAGCAAACAGCAGAGCGCACAGCACAGCACACAGCACAGCACACAGCACAGTACACAGCACAGTACACAGCACAGTACACAGCACAGCACACATCACAAGGAAACAGCACAAGCACACAGCACACAACATATCACACGTGTACAACACACAGCTAGTACAGCACACGCACAAGTGGTACAGCACACTTGCACAGCTAAGCTGTGCAGAGTCTCCAGGTCAGAGCTTAACAATATTTTAACGACAGCACTCTGCAAAGCACAAGTGGAGCGGGGTACACTCGCTTGCCAGACACACGTGTTATTGGCAGCTATATGAACTGCGAAGTAAGTGTCTCTGGAGCTGCTGATTGGGGAGAACTGAGAAGGCAACACATAACGAGCAAGAAGGACGGATATCAACTGGAGATACCCCACCACCAGCTGAGCGACTGCAGGATGTGATGAAAGTCAGAAATAAACCGTCCATCAATGTCGTGTTTTGTGAAGTGTTGGTATGCACCAGAGTTCGTCATGGGCTGGGCCTGGGCTGGGCCTGGGCTGGGCCTGGGCTGGGCCTGGGCCTGGGCTGGGCCTGGGCTGGGCCTGGGCCTGGGCTGGGCCTGGGCTGGGCCTGGGCTGGGCCTGGGCTGGCCTGGGCGGCCTGGCTGGCCTGGCTGGCCTGGGCTGGCCTGGGCTGGCCTGGCTGCTCCCGCCCGCCCCCCATGGGCTGGCCTGGCTGGCCTGGGCTGGTGGCCTGTGCTGCGGCCTAAACTTTAATGAAATCACTGGGCTCTGGGTGGGCCTGGGCTGAGAGTGTTTAAGTAATGCGCGCATCGCACAAGCCAGGTCAGAGCTTAACAATATGTTAACCAGCAGTTTACTTCCACAGCAACACACAGATGAGCGATATTATTTTTCATTTATAGCATACAAGTAAATATGCTGGGATAATGGTTGCAATTTTTTGAAAAAATACATGCTTTATCTGAATGGGCCGGACGGGCATAGACCAATTTATTATGGATTTGACTGGGCCTGGTCTGGGCTTGGGCTTGGTGTTCATGGGCCTGGGACCCTGGACTGGGCAGGGGGTTGGTGAATGGTGGGCACATGACGACCTATGGTGTGCTACCCGGGAAGTGAGCTTGAACAAGTAACATTGGTCATTGGTCAGTTTAGTCTGAGGAACTTATGGCAACAATAAGGTACCAGTGACCATTCAGCAGTTTTGGCTTGGCTCCGCGGCCCGGGTGCGGTCATAGGTGTGGGAACGGGGGAGCCACGGAGGTCAGGGCCCCACTTGTAAGTTGAATTGTTAACTTGTATTTTCCTAAACGACGATTTTTTTAGAAAACAAAGGATACAACAAAAGACCATAATAGCTGAGATTCACATTAATATCGCATAAGAGTTGGGTTTCTTTCAAAACGAGATCAAATTCACTGCTTCACCCCATATTTAATGGTCGTCGCCACCACTGGTGACACTAGGAACATTGTTCCTAGTAATTTTCAGTCATACCTAACAGACTTGTGCTTGATTCTGCTTCAGCCGAATCAATCCCGATTTCATGCCAAGCCAGACGGGTCTGATTCCGAATCCAATAAATATTTTACTATAATAGTAAAAAATATGTATTTTATGACTTTACAAAACTACTAGTGAAGTTCCAGTGCATATATATATATATATATATATATATATATATTGTCAATTATTTTTTGGACCACGAACCATGATCACATACACAAAGACCAAAGATGAACGATTATCCCACGCCGATATCTCTCTTTGCCATTGAGCCACGTGCTAAAGCTATTTTTGTAACCAACCGTCAGTTAACTAGAAATTTAATCACCATATGGTGATTATCAATCTGATAATCCACGGCTGTGAAATCTTCGGGATAAGTCGGCGTTAAACATGAATGACGTTTTTAGCGTAGCGGCATGGTATAAAATTATTACACCACTCGCGAGT
>VOPJ01016100.1:0-14316 GCA_014673585.1 Semibalanus balanoides | reverse complement strand
AATGCGAGTCCAGCACCGTTATTCACTGCTGTGCTTAGCAATAAGAGGCCGAAAATTTAGTGTCCAGTCAAGGTATGTCATAGAGGTATGTAACATGTAACAAGGCATGTTATCTATGCCTTGTTACATCTTGTAGTAGCGCAGCGTCAATGAGAATTAAGTGCTCAGTGGCGAGTGCATTGATACTTACACCTCAGTACGTGTCTAGTGCATGAGTGGAATTCTAGCAAGACTCTGTAGTCTTGTACGTTTTGTTTGTTTATTTTATAAATCAAGTAGAGAAACAAAGTAAAAAATGAAATAATAGGATCGGTGCAAAAGTCCAACAGAACTTAATCATGGCACTCTCCTAACAATAAGTTTGAAAGTGACACGAACCGCTTTAATCGGCGTTAATCGTCGCAGCGCCAGCCACCGCCACCGCGCCGCAGCCGTCCGTCGCCGCCTCATTCCTTCTAATACATAGTCCTGGAAGAGGCCCCCGCGAGCACCCCGACCATGCGTCGCTTGTGAAATGTTGTGTCTGCGTCAGTAATGTGTGAATGTCTGTTTTTGATAGGTCGGGTGAAATCGGGCTAATAACTGTGATAGCTGTCGAAAAAGCTTTGTCCTCAAATTTGAAAAAGTGGACAGTAGAAAATAAAATGCTGGCAAAGTTTCTGAATTTGTGTCCGATAAAAAACTTGGAGAAAAAAGTCCTTGTGTTGATAAAGGTGAGCGTTGAGCCTGAAGGCTCCCCGTTCTGAATTTGAGTGTGATATGTGTTTTCCAGTTTTGAGCGCGAATGAGAAGTATTTAGAGGTTTGGTAGTTTTACCGAGCAATCTGGCGATCCTTTCTTTGAACCTTTTGTGGGAAGGCTGTGTTGTGTTTCGAATGTGTTTCTGGCAATGTGTTCCATGTGCGGATAGTGTTTGGAATGAATGAGCGTTGAAGGATGTTGTTCTGTTGGCGGGGCGTGTTAGGTGTTCTAGAGTTTACTGAGCGTCTTGCAATGTCGTGAACTCGTGGACTTGTGGGAGCATCCTGCCACGTATTCTGGTTGTTGAATGTAAGTGTGCTTGTGGAGTCTAGGTGGAAAAACCAGCTGTTGTGCATCGTTCGTCGTGTCTTGAGGGTGTCCCATCCCAAGTCTAGTCTCAGTTTGTCTGCCGATGTCCTGAGTAAGGTCCCTGTCACCAGCCTCGCCGCACGTCTCTGTACCTTTTCTAGTCGCAATTCGTCTTGTAAGGTAATGTGTCCGTCAAAAACAATGTCACAATAGTCAAAATGTGGTCTTACGTAGGTTGTGTATATGTGACTGATTGTGGTGCGATGTATGTCTTTGACGGACCATTAACCTACAAGACGAATTTGCGACTTAGAAAAGGTACAGAGACGTGCGGCGGGCTGGTGACAGGGACCTTACTCAGGACATCGGCAGAGTCAAACTGAGACTGAGACTTGGATGGGACACCGCTCCAAGCACGACGAGATGCACAAACAGCTTTTTTTCCCAACCAGACTCACAAGCACACTACATCAACAACCAGAATAACGTAAGGCAGATGCTCCCACAGTTCACGAGTTTCACGACATTGGCAGGACGCTCAGAAACCTAGAACACTAACTACGCCCCGACAACAGAACAACATCCTTCCAACGCTCATTCATTCCAAACACTATCCGCACATGGAACACATTGCCAGAAACACTTCGAACACAACACAGCCTTCCCACAAAAGGTTCAAGAAAGGCATCGCAGATCTGCTCGGAACTACCAAACCCTCTAAATACTCTCATTCGGTCAAAACTCGAAACACATATCACACCAAATGCAGAAACGGGGGAGCCCCTTCAGCTCAACGCTCACCTTTATCAAACACGAGGACTTTTTTCTCCAAGTTGTTTATGCGGACACAAAATCAGAAAAACTTTGCAGCATTTTTAATTTTCTAGCTGTCCACATTTTTCAAGATTTGAGGACAAAGCTTTTCGACAGCTTACACAGTTATTAGGCCCTGATTTCACCCGACTATCAAAACAGACATTCTACACATACTGAGCATTGGACACAAACATTCACCAGCGACGATGGTCGGGTGCTCCGGGCTCTTTCCAGGACTATGTTAAATAAAGGAATGAGGCGGCGACGGACGGCTGCGCGCCCGGTGGTGGTGGCTGGCGCTGCGACGGATTAACCGACCGATTAAGCGGTCGGTGTCATTTCAAACTTATTGTTAGGAGAGGTGCCATGGATTTAAGTCTGTTGGACTTTTGCAACGATCCAATATTATTTCATTTTTTGTACTTGTTTCTCTCTTGATTATAAAATAAACAAAAGCAACACGTACAAGACTACAAGAGTCTTCGCTAGATTCCACTCATGTTCACTAGACACGTAACTGAGGTGTAAGTATCAATGCAGCTCGCACTGAGCCTTTAATTCTCCATGACGAGCTGCGGCTACTACAAGATGTAACAAGGCATATGATAACATGCCTTGTTACATGTTACATACCTCTATGACATACCTTTGACTGGACACTAAATTTTCGGCCTCTTATTGCTAGCACAGCAGTGAATAACGGTGCTGACTCGCATTTGCACGAGCCGAGACAAAAGTGTATCAGCTTAACAGCTCCGTTTCAAATTTCGGCTCTGCTTTAAAGGCTGAAACACAGCACTCGCGGGCAAATCGCGTCTCGCAAGCAATCGCGTCTCGCAAGCAATCGCGTCTTGCGCCCGGGCCGTCTCGCTCGAAAATCTTGTCTCGCTCGCAAATCGTGCCGAAGTTGCATTAAGGCTGAAACACAGCTTCCTCGCGCGCAAATCGCGTTCTGCGCAACTCCCATTGAAAATACACGCAACTTTTTTCCGCTCGTGTCTCGCTCGCGTATCGCACCCGAGATGCGGTCTCGCTGCGAGACTCGCGGCAAGATCTCGCTCCTGAATCGCGGGTCTATATCTCGTGGCGCGAGACAGTTGACTCTAATTCAACTTTCGCACGAATTTGCGAGCGAGACGACGATTTTTCGAGCGAGGAACGGCCCAGGCACAAGAATGCGATTGCTTGCGAGACGCGATTTTGGCCCGCGAAGTGCTGTGTTTTCAGCCTTTAAGAGTCAAGCTCTATCGCGCGCGAAAATAGAGACCCGCGATTCAGGATGGCGAGATCTTGCCGCGAGTCCGGCAGCGAGACGCGCAAGTCGCGGTGCGAGACACGAGCGAAAGTGCTGCGTTTTTTCAATAGAAGTTGCGAGCGCGATTTGCGGCGCGAGGGACTGTGTTTCAGCCTTAAGGGCCGAAAATTGGATGTCAATCAGGTTTTCAATGTTATCTGTGACCGAGGTCAATATTGGACAATAATTATCGTTGGTTGACATTCGATGGAAACTTCATCTCTGCATATTTATGATATATCAAATAGCGTTCCTTGCGCACTCGGCATTACAAGTAACTTTATAAATACAAACTTGCATATGTTTCGTAACGAGCAATCATAGTTGTTCGGCACAGCTGTGCAATGCAATTGAACAACCTAGGTATTTATCATTTGCCTGGGCTTGGTTATGGTAGAAACCATTTACAAATGGTACTGCACAACGTGTGTTCTGCATTCATTATTGACAATAAAATACTTTTTTTTCCATTACTAATTTTCCATCCACGAAAAGTAATACCGAAGATCTTGAAACGTGGTAAACTAATTGCAAGTTAACATGCATTTACTTGAATGCTAATCATTTCAAATGTAGAAGCTCCTTTTGCGTAATAAGTTACATGTGCTTGTGCGTACGTTTCAAAATATTATATTGTATAGCTTTGAGACGATCAGTCTTGAAATGTTGTTTATCCGAAGTTTATAAGGAGACGTTGTGAACAGCTTAACTAATAACATGGACCCTTGAGTCTGTGGCACCTGTCTGAAGCCCGACAACTACCTATAATAGTCATATTTAAAGGGAGTATGCCAACTGTTCCAGAATGTCATAAATATTTTGCTTACAATTAGAAGCATCGACTTTAGTGTTGGATACCGAATAAATCAATTTTGAGCCCCTTTAGTGAACTTTTACTTACATTATGTTATTTTTATGTGCTATCGTTAGCCGATCGTCACCAAAATCGGAGAAAGAAGACGCATGTAAAACGGTGCACCTAAGACATAAACAGAACAATGTTACCAAAACCGTTGAAAAGCAAATGTTCGTCTCATAAGCCACTCGGCAGCTGGCTATCGCGCTCACGGGCTGTTTTGTCGAAATGCTGTTAGCAGGCGCTAATAATGTGCTATCAAAGTTATATCCGATATTTCGACATAAGCATGTCTCTAGTAAAGTGCAAGACATTTGGGGTCTACATGATAAATTTGTGCTGCCAGCCAGTCATTGAAATATATCAGCAGCTAGCATGAGTTTGGAAAAATACAAGTGCTGGTGCGATTCAGAAAATGATGTTCAATAACCCGGTGTCAATAATGCCAATTAAACGATGTGAGTAGACACAACTCATTATATACAGTTACATAGACAGTTAAAAAAGGAAAAAATCAGGCTATTTTGCAAATTGCTGACTGGTCAGTCATTTTGGCAATTGTCCAGAACGGCCCAGGCAATTTGCAGATTGCCCAGGCTTTTGTAGAATGCCTGGTTTGGTCAAGGCATTTTGGCAGATTGCCTAGGTATTGTGCAGAATGCCTGCTGCTGGGCATTTTACAGATTGCCTAGGCCATTTTGCAAAATGCCTGGTTTTTCACATTGCCCGTAACATATAATATATATATATAATATATATATTATATTTATATATATATATATATATATATATATATATATATATATATATATATATATACACATATATATATATATACTCATGTTGCATTTGCGGGGCGACGCGCTGGACGAGACAAGCACAGTGGTGTCATTTGCACGTTTCTATCAAGAGTTATTGGTAAAAAGTGCCGGTCCCCTCAGCTGACCTCAGCTGACCTTGCAGAAGTCGCTGAGCAACAATTTCACCTGGTTCATCAAGAAATGCACTCAACTTAACCTTCCAGTGGCTTATATTGCATCCTGAAACCTTTGTGTGAGACAGAAACCGTAATAAATGTCATCATGGGACAATTCATCATTTTGTGTTGGTGAAAAGAGAAAACGTTTTATTTTTAGCAATGACAAAGTATATTTATAAAAAAATATCCATCTTTAATTTGTTACTGTGCAAAGACTACTTATAAAAGTTGATTATGAAAAGATAAAACAAAATTATTTGTAGTGGGCTCGTGTCAAAATCAGTCACAGGGGCGGATCCAGGATTTTTTAAGGGGCGGCAGGTCATAGGGACATATTTTGGGGGGAACATGGGCGCATTTTTCGGGGATCAGGGGCGTATTTTTCGCAGAACAGGGCGGATTTTTTCCCGGGAACGGGCGCATTTTTTCCGGGACATTGGGACGCCGTATCTTCAAACCTGGGTGGATCTAGGATTTTGTTCCGGTGAGGCTGCATTTTTGCCGTCATGGGTCTACAGGGGCGCCAAATGTTAATAAATAACAACAAAAATCCTGCAAAAATGCAATTTTTATGTGATTATTACCCATTAGTAACTTTTGTATTTTCTAAAAATATAAATATATTTAAACAAAATATAATTAACTATTTTGAAAGCACTCTCAAATATAAGCATGACGTCCGTCATTAGAACGTATATTCGTAGGCGATTATAGATGTGCCTAGCCCTAAGTCTGTCACGGCTAGGTCACTCACCTCTTTCTGGCCTGCCGAAAAATACACCTTCTCTCTAGTCTCTACCCTGCCGTTACGGTCTGGCCATAAGGCGGTATATGACATTTACCTACTTAGCTTATTGTAACCAGTAGTTTTGTGTTAAAATTATATGCAACATTCGGAAGAATCATTATTTTGGGAAGTTTTGGACGGATCACGCGGAATAACTTTGGTCATCCGATGGATTTTGAACAAAGCTTGAAATCTAGCAGCACCAGAAAATACACCTATCTTTATTCAGTTGAATTAAGTTTTTGTATTTGCGAATCATTCCACGTCGTGGTTTGACAAGGACGGATACAGAGAGCAGCGGGGGGCGGCCGCCCCCCTCTGTGTCCGCCATATAAGGAGCGGCCGCCCCCCTCTGTGTCCGCCACATAAGGAGCGGCCGCCCCCCTCTGTGATGCCGAGCCATGATAAGGAGCGGCCGCCCCCCCTCTGGTGGTCCGCCACATAAGGGCGGTCCGCCCCCTCTGTGTCCGCCCACATAAGGAGCGGCCGCCCCCTCTGTGTCCGGCCACATAAGGAGGGCGCGCCCCCCCCCTCTGTGGTCCTGCCACATAAAGAACGGCCGAACCCCCTCTGTGTCCCGCCATAAGGAGCGGCCGCCCCCCTCTGTGTCCGCCACATAAGGAGCGGCCGCCCCCCCCCCCTGCGTCCGCCGCGCCGAAAGCGCGGTAGGGTCTCGTAAGCAGACCAGTTTCCGCGCCGAAGGCGCTGAAATAGGCCTGCTTACGGGGTTCAATATCTGACGGTTGCTTTTGCTTTGCTATCTCGTGAACTATGACAGTTAGGAACAAACGAAAAAAAGCAATTGAAATATCATTGAATTTGCGATCGCATGGTTTTCTCAAAATTGAGCTCAGATCAATAGTTTAGGCTCCAGAGGTCATCGAAGGTCAAAAATGCAGTTTTGGGTAGAATTTGTTTTCCTGAATAACTTTTTATCTAAAAATGATAGAGCAACGACTTTAACACCATCGTGTTTGTCTCGTCAAGGCGCTTTGAAACATATACTTGGTGACTTTTGTGAGATCGGTTTCAAAATTTGACCTCAGGTCAATGCTATTTGGTGACCCGGGTAGGTCATGTCGCATATGGGGCGATGCGACCAGACGAGACAAACACAGTGGTGTCAACCGCTCGTCTCTATCTCTTTTCTATCAAGAGTTATTAGCAAATCATTGCTGATGACCTCAGATGACCTTGTAGAGATTACTGACAAACAATTGCACCTTGATCATCCAGAATGAGTTAAAATAGCATGATTATGAAAGAAGTAGCCTGATCCAACGCATATTTTCTGAATAGGAAGCATTTGTTTATTTTCCCATTCACTTATAATGGGGAGGTCAGAAAATTGACCTGACCTTAAGTCACCGACGCAAAAAATATGAGATACACAAGTTGTAGGTACTCATGATCTTATGAAATCCTGCAAGTTTCAAATCTTTCGGGCAAAAACTGTGGCTTTGGCACGATTACAAACATTTTGGAAGGCAAGGTCACTTAAAGTGACCTGGTGACCTGACCTCGGATGACCTGAAGTCAAATTTCTGACAAAGTGTGGGCAATTGATGTTTAAACAGCTGTTCAAAATTTGGCGGCGCTGCGCGCCGCCGTTCATCCGCTATTCCGGAAAAACCTCAGGGGGGTCAAAATGGCCCCCCACCAGGGCAAGGGTTAAGTATATTTATATTTTTAGAAAATACAAACTACTAATGAGTAATCAGAGAAAAATTGCGTTTTTTCAGAATTTGTGTTGCAATTAATTAACATTTGGCGCCCCTGTAGGCCCATGACGGCAAAAATGCACTTTGCAGCGTCATCGGAAAAATTCCTAGATCCACCCAGGTTTGAAGATACGGCGCCCCAATTTCCCGGAAAAAAATGCGCTCCTGTCCCCGGAAAAATGCGCCCCTGTCCTTCGAAAAATGCGCCCCTGATCCCCGAAAAATGCGCCCCTGATCCCCGAAAAATGCGCCCCTGATCTCCGAAAAATGTGCTCCTGATCCCCGAAAAATGCGCCCCTGTTCCCCGAAAAATGCGCCCCTGATCCCCGAAAAATGCGCCCCTGATCCCCGAAAAATGCGCCCCTGATCCCCGAAAAATGCGCCCCTGTTCCCGAAAAAATGCGCCCTCTGATCCCCGATCTTCGAAAAATGCGCCGCTCTTCCCCGAAAAATGTGCCCCTGTTCCCCGAAAAATGCGCCCCTGTTCCCCGAAAAATGCGCCCCTTCGCCCTGCCGCCCGCCTCCCCCTTCGAAAAATCCTGGATCCGCCCCTGTGGTTTGGTGTTTAATTCTCTAAAAAAAATGCAGCAAACCGTCCAGCAAAGCAGAAGTGTGCAATACAGAAGCAAAGTAGAACACTAGCAACACCAACATGATGAGAAGAAGCATATTAAAATCACAGATATCGGTTAAACTCGCTAATACAGATGGAAGAAGCCTTGCGCCGTGCTCAAAGATGTTTTGATTAAGTGGCGATACTATCTGACTGCGTCCGAGCAGCAGAGACACCGCCGGCAGGCTGTTCCAAGACTGAGAGCTCAGTCCTGGAACAGCCTGTACTCGCAGTACTTTCTCATATCGTGCAGCTCTGCACGATATGAGAAAGTACTTCGAGCCAAGAAAAGCCGATACGAAGGAAGCTGAATTTGCCACTGGCTGTTACGCGAGCAACATGTAGGGGAGAGTGCCCAAACTGCGCCAGGTTCCCTAAATCCGCCCATGTCAATATCTCGAAAAATGTCAGCCCTATATGATTTTTGGGTGCATATTATTGATCCCCATCACTAACTCATAATATTCCGGTCTGCTGTCGCCAAGCAAAGGTCAGTTATCGCTGTAAGGAAGCCATTTTTCGAAATGTTGTGTTTTCTTATCTGGGACATGCATGTTTACTGCACTGTTATGTTTTATTGTGAAGTAGAAAGAAGCTGAAGTGGCTTGAATACGCAACCTAAGTCGGGACGTCATTTGATATAATCAGCTGACGGCGTGGCATACTCAGCTGACTGCGTAGTGTAAAGGCCATTAGACACAAAAAGTAAGTCAGTTTCCGTTAAATGAGTTCAGCTTAGCAGAAGAGGCCACGAAATGGAATCAACCTCATTTTTTTATCATTTATTTAAGAGATTTAAGCTAGTTTTAAGCCAACGCTGCTCGTAATTCGTATTAGAGTGATACTCATTACGTCATAATTTGTCAGCAACTTTCCTAGAAACACAAATAAGAAATGATATCTGTTTTTTTATTTAATTAGCCCTATATTTTAAGTAAAATTGTATGCGAAAAACAAATGAAGAGGTGAAAAAATCACAGTGATAACAGAAATGATTACGTCATTTAAAGACGCCAGTTAACGGCTGCAAATTTAAACGCTATGTGAAGAAATATTTTGTCACAAGTGCGCCAAAAACGTACGTGTTCTTTCTCAGCTTAATTTCGCTTCATTCTTGCGATAAGTCTATCTTTTTATTATTTCAAAAAATAGAGTAAATGTCCTTCTATAACGTGATGTATCTCACATAACTAAGAACAAGCCGTTTCATGAATTAGAGGAACAACTTACGGCCTAGTGGCCTTTAAACACTACGGTCGTCAGCTGAGTTGCCATTGCTACTTTTTTATGACGTCACACTTAGGTTGACGTATTGGATTAGCAATGCATTTTGCATTCCTTTGAGCAAATAGCCAACGATTCAAACTAAACATGTTCCGGCCATATTTGCTGTTTTCCCGACTTGCAGGGGTGAATTTCCGAATCGCGCCCAATACTATTGCGCCCAGTGCCAACTATAACACTTTGCGCCCATGGTGGATTAAGGCCACCTGTGGTATTTGAACCGGTGGTAATAACCTCATGGTATTTGGCCTTGTGAGACTTAAAAACAACTTTCCCCACCAATAATCTAGGTCATCGGTGAAACTTTTCGTTCAAAACATAACTTACACACACAATGGAAACCAAACGGTTATTATTTCGTATATTTGCCAAAGTCGAATAACAATGATAAACTAACAGTGGAAAGTAGCGTCACCTAAATTGCGCCCGGTCAATGGATGCAATTAAGAGCAACGCTGTGCCTATTGCGCCTTTTGGCAAGGGTCTGCGAAAATCCTACAGCTACCATACAAGTGATCGATTGTTTACAATGATCAGTTTATTTTGCTAGAAAATGTCCGGATCGCGTACTGAACCATTATATCATACGTATATGCTAAGCACATGACGTGTTTTCGCTTAAGGGGGCGCAATATGGGCACTCTCCCCTACTTAGTGGTGTCAATCGATTACCAAAATTTTGGTTACCGAAAAAAATGTGTGACCGATTTGGTAATCGGTCGGTCAGGCTTATAAATTATCGGACACTTTCCGGTCAGCTTAATTTTAAACAATGGGGTGCGGGACTGCCGACTGGTATTGGGTTTTAACGCTTACAAAATCACCATATTTTTATCATTTTTTTCATATATTTTTTACACCCATATTAGACCGCTTTCCGTCATACAACTTCGTCTTAACTTGTTTTATTTATTTTTAACGTTCTTGAAATGTTTTCGTGACGTCACGAAAATTAGATCGGATTACGAGTTTAGGGGGTGTCATCCCTTTCAGTGGCCATAGACGTCAGCGACCACTATGACAATCACTGCCTATCGACAATTAGTTTGGCCACGTAAGGCGGCCACTATGACGTTTACTGTTTAGCGACCAAATAGGATGCACCACGTAAAACAGAAGCGAAACGGACTGCCTCGCTGGCGCAGAAGCAATAAAAGCTGTAAGTCTTCACAATTGATGTGTTATTAAATTACATGATCCGTCATCGTAAGTTTGCTTTAATTTTCACTTTTATGTTGAAAGGTATAATCATTTTTTGCGCCCAGAGGACATATCCAAGTTTCGCCTCGTGCAAATAATTTTCGTTTTTAGACCTTACAACAATTCCAAAAAAAGACGCAGTTTTTTATTCATCAGATGACTGCTAGTATTTAATTGAAATCTTTTGAGTGTCTTTGCGTTTTGTTCGTAACAAGGAATATTTATTATTAAAGATAATATTTAGCATCTTTGGGTAACCACCTGAAGTACGATAGCAGCTACCTTTCTGACATCTTCAAGCTTTCAAGAAGGAGACGCGGATAAAAAACAATAACAGTGGGCACCTAACATCGTGCTGCAAGAAAAGATTTGAAGCACCTACACATGAAGTAAATCATAAAGAGTGGTTGCTTGCTGAAGTGGTCGTTGGATACAACCAGTAGGGCCGCGATAACCTCTATGGCTTTTGGGCACCTGAAGTCCCACTGGCACGTTGTCTTGATCGTTCTCACTCTGCCCACTTGACAGGCGGAATATGACACAGATGATTCTAAATGGTGGGGGACCCCTGAGGCTCGACATTCCATAAAGTTGTCGCCATATAAATGCTTCGACAAGTCTCAACATCCATAGCCCTTTTCCGACAGTGCGACATGAAGCCGCCAGTCTGTTGCTTTTGGTCATCCCAACAGCTACAGCTGAAAAAATATGAAGGTGATTTATGCATATATCTTTCGTCTAATCTGCAGGAGAAATCGTTGCATACAACATTTCCAAAAATCTTGCGAAAGGTTGGATTATTGCCATTTAATGGATTCAATGTGAATAAAGTCACACAATCTATAGATCTTATTCAATATTTTTTTTTCCGTATGCCAACGAAGCTGCACAACAACCCTCAGCAAATATCGCCGGATGGTGGTAACTGGCTACCTAGTAGATGGTCTTTAGCAATTAATGCCAATCCCCAGAATAAGCGCCCTGTTGAATATACATGTACGTACCTACACATAGCTGATATTAAATCGACTTAAACATTTGTGGCGAAAAGAAATACTCGCTGCAAATAATACCATAGTTCTTTTACTAACGCGCAGAAGATGTCGCATCAGCGTCATTTTTGTCATTTTTTGTGTTTTCGTTGACGGACACAACTACAAGACATGAGAGCTGAGCTTAATTGTTTTTAGTTTTTAACATTTTCTGAGCTCATTTCAAATTTGTATGATTTTTTATTTAAGTTTACATTATGAAAAATTATCCTTGTTTTTATAAACCCAAAATATTGGTACCTTACAAAATTTTCCCCCACCCCATTCACTTGTTTGTCACATTTGTACGCATTCTTATTTTTATCCAGCAAATTCATACACAGTTTGCTCGGAATTTAATTAATTAATGTAATTTATTTGGTCCTGCTTGCGTATTTTGCTTTGCAAATGTATTTAGTTCCTTTTTCACAATTATAATGTCTTTTTGAAAACTGTACAGTGTATGTACATATGTGTTTTACGAATTATGATGTAACAAAGCTATTTTTGCCAATGTGTATAAATAAGTATACTATTTGAAAATCGGTCAAATCTTGGACTTTTTTGGCCTCAGCCAAAATCTGTCAATTTTTGGTCAACCAAAATGCCTCCTGTTCGGTATTGGATTGGTTTTGGTCAGGAAATTTTGGGAAAATGACATCACTAGATGGTACCCGGTGATCACCTGGGTGGATCGCTTGCCCGGGATTTTCCCGTCTCCGCGCGCTGCGCGGGGACTTCTTGGACGTGACTTAGCTCACCACTTGCTCACTCACGGCCGTGGCCTGACTTACATCCAGATGCTATATTTAGAGTGTAGAAAGACCCCTCAACTGCTGAATGGTTGCAGCCGCCAGGGAATTCTGATTGTGACACGTGTTCCTGGAACATGTGAGGGGTGTAGCCGTCATTACAAGGACAGTCTACTCCACACTGCCCCCCCCCCCCGATGTTGCGGACTGACCTGCGGTACTTGCGCATTCACGGCACTTGGTAAGATTTGGCCCAGGCCCAATCTTACAAGTGCCGTGAATGGCGCAAGTACGGCATGCGTGAATAGAGTGCTAAGATGCCTCAACTTATTTAATAATGGGGTTTGTTCGACCTCTCTCGTTGTCGAAATTAGCTCTTAGTCGGTAGAGGCTAGGGTTGATAATAGGATTATCCCCGGCTCGCCATCCCGAAGATCAGAAATTTTTGTACGCCGGCCGCTCAATATGCCGTATCTACCCATTCACGGCATTTGGTAAGATTGGACTCTTGGTAAGATTGGGCCCTGGTCGCCACTGGTCACCTAGGTTGACCTGGCCGCCCCCTGTGACCCCGCCCCTGCCGTGATGACCTGGCGGGTGGGTGCCGTTGACCTGTCGGCCGGCCACCTCGGCCACCTCGGCCAGGTCACTGACCTAGCCACTGCAGCAGCAGCAGCAGCAGCAGTACAGCGGGCTGGTCGGCGGCGGCCGGCCAGTGTCCAGTTCACGGCCACGCTGCAGCGTGCAGCGGCAGCGGCCTTGCATCTGCCGCCGGCTCCGCCCTGCCCAGGTAGACGGCCTCGGCCGCCCCTGGCCCGCAGGATCGGGGCCACGGAACTCACGAGCCGCCGCGCCGGCAGATGGGCCGCCGCGTGCAGTGACCTTGGCGTGCAGGGTCGCCTCGGCCGCCGGCCTGATAGGTGATGCCGCACCATGCCGCCGTCACAAGGCCGTCCGCTCTGCCATGTGTGTGTGGGGTGGGGGGGGAGGTGCGGGTGCGTGGTAGCACGTGCTCGGCATACCGGGCTTTATCCCGCGCACTGCAGGGGGTTCGCGCCGAATACCAACTGCAGTAGTGTGAAATACGCCATAGGTTCCATGATGACAGCAGTCTCTTTTCCTCTCTCGTATTCGTTACAACGGTACACCGTACTGTTGTGATCGACTCCACAATTTGGGGAAAATGACACATCCACAACAATGGGATGGGAGACAATTTTGTAAGGTACCAATCTTTTGGGTTCATAAAAACAATGATAATTTGTCATATTGTAAATTTAATTAAAAAATCAAACAAATTTTAAATTCGCTCAGACATGATTAAGAACTAAAACAATTAAGCTCATGTCCTTGTAGTTGTGTCGTTACGAAAACACAAAAAACATGACCGAAAGTGACGCTGACCCGACATCTTCTGCGCGGCAGTAAAAACAGCTATGGTTTTATTTGCAGCGTGTCCTTCTTTCCGCCACAAATGTTTAAGTCCCAATAAATATCCACTATGTAATTGTACATGGATATTCAAACAGGGCGCTTATTTCTGGGGATTGGCATTTATTCGCTTAAGACCATCTACTAGGTACCACCATCCGGCGATATTTGCTGAGAGTCATTGTGCAGCTTCGTTGCCAAATACGGCAAAATGTTGAATAATAGCTATAGATTTTGTGGCTTTATTTCACATTGAATCCATTAAATGGCAATAATCAACCTCCAAGATTGTGTAAATGTTGCATTGCATCGATTCATCCATCGGATTAGACGAAAATACATGCACAAATCACCTTTCATATTTGCACTGTACTTAGTTGTTGGGGATGACAAAAGCAACAACTGGCATCTTCATGTTGCACTATCTGAAGGGGCTATGAATGCTCCTGCAAAGTAGAAGGTGAACCGGTTGTATACATAGGCGAAACGGACAGAGAGCTGG
>VOPJ01016099.1:0-14312 GCA_014673585.1 Semibalanus balanoides | reverse complement strand
ATTGAATGGTGAGTATGTCATAGGGATTAACTAATAACTAAGGCAGGGATGTCCAAGTGAATAACCACAATGTGAGTAAGCACACATTCTTAAAACATTACTACATACTGGAACCCTCACCCTGTTCCGAAATCTGAGGGATATGAGCGCTGTTCGGATGCATGCTAGTGACCGCTAGTAGCACTACTAGCGCTTTCGTTCTCCATAGCAACCAGGCATCAGCCAATGAAAAGACAGAAAATTAATGCATCACAATTGGAAGCGTGGAGCCTGCAGAGAGGCCATTTCCGCTAGTGGAAAATCACAGAAGCGGCAATAGTGCTAGCAGATGTGTTTCAATGGTGGCGCATTAGACAAATCAATATAAATTGAAAACAACACAGATGTGATATGCCCCTAGCCCTGAAAAGTCTGGAAAGTGCTTCCGTCTGTTTCCTGCTGCTACTATTTTTGTGACGTAATTGACGTCAGCTAACTAAAAGCGCTAGTGCGTGTACCAAACAGCGCTATGATATGGAAGAGACCGGCATCACTTTTTCAGAGGCATGCTGAGGGATTTGAACCCCGTGCCCTGACACTGAAATAATAGCAAGTATCTTACTACTGTGCCAGATAGCTCCCCAGTCATAATACACACAAAACCTGACGTCAGGGATGAATGCCACCACGGTCATAGAATATGAAATGTGTTTATATTTACCCACAGTGGAAGTCAACAACATTACGAAGACAAACACACAACGCCTAAAAAATCCAGAACTTTGTGATGCGCGTTGTCTCCGGCAGTCACAAATTTGATCATTTATCAGACATGCATGAGGAACTAGGCTGGCTTACTGCCCGTCAGCTCTACCAACAGCACTCTATTAGTTTGCTTCACAAAATACGAGTTACCTGCAAACCGCAAGCTCTTGCCTCTCATATTCAGGCCAACTATTCTCTTCGCTCCCGTTCTACTCGTCAGGACACTGATCTAGCTCTCCCGCACGTGAGGACGGAGGCGGGACCTCCTATACAGTATCGCGAAACTGTACAACACCTTACCTCTGGAACTCTGAAACTTGCCACTCACGTTTTTTAAGCATGTACTGTGTATTTAGCTGGGAGTGAGCCTGGGCTGGATGAATGTGTAGTGTGTATGGATGTGTGCTTTTATGTTTTGCTTTTGCCTTTGTGCTTTTATGTTTTGCCTGTGTGAATGCTGCTTACGAGTGCCCTTTAACATGTCTCACCTTTTAACGTTATCGACGACCATCGAATAGCATTTTATGTTGGAGTGTTGTAAATGTCAATACATTACATACATGATACATACATAACTTAGCCACAACCTATTTTATGACCGTGGCCACAACGGAGGAATGCGTGAGCTCGCTGTGTTTAACCAAAAGCAGTTTAGATATTGATATGTATATACCCATCATAATGTAATAATCTCGTCGTCAAGAGTTATATAAAAACAAAAAAGAAACAAAGTCTTGCAAAATGGTATGACTTCTCATCATTAAAAATGCAATAGGATATATTATTTTTTCTGCCTGAATCATGTTGTAATAATTATTAACAATCACGCCAAATTGAAGCTGTGTTGCATTAACGTTGTGCAAATTGAGTTAAAATAAATAGAAATAAACTAAATAAACTATAGAGATGAAACAAATCAGGAAAGCAAGGAAACTTATAATACCTTTTATAAAATTGAATTAAATCAAGATCACTTAACATTAATTTAAATTTTTCATTTATCAGGAAACGAAGAAACCATGATACTAAAATACAAATATCAAGTGTAAGAATTTATGTTGTTTATGTCGCTTTCCTCTTCTCTATTCCTCTTATATCCGATTCGCTGAAGCGATCGTGCATGTGAGTAATTTTCTTCATTTAATTCGTGTTATAGTGTAGCTAGATAAGAAACTATAATTATTTTCGATTCTTTAACTCATGTTTGTTTTTTGCTGTTAATTTTGTTACGTATTTTGTAGAAATTATTGCTTAATTTTGTAGAATTGTTGTGCGCTGCATTTGGCTAACGTCATCACAGTACGTCTCGCACCAGGCCTTTCGTTTTACACTGTGTCTTTGGTGGTGTGGTTATATTTAAGCAGATACATTTGATCGTGGTGCGTATTTTAATTGACTTGTGGTGGTTTTACTGGCTGTGTTTTATTTTGGTCCACATTCTGTTCTGATTCTGGTTCTCACGAATATAATTGTGAAATAATATTTTTGCCACCTTGTTAGCTCATAACAACTTCCAATTCATTCTTAAAGCTTACTACAAGTAGCAATCTAAATCACTTGATTAAGTTCAATATGCTTCAAGATTGGCTCCCTGCAGTTTGCCCAACTGATTTGTAGTTGTGCTGGTGTTAGGGTAAGATTTCAGTTAGAGATGGTAAGGAAATACTAGAAAAATAGATCTCTCCAAATAGCGCTGGTATGTTAGAAGCCTGCCATAGACATGCATGTAAATGAGGAAAATTTGAGTACCTTTATCAACACTTAGCAAATCCACTTGCAATAAATTGTATTAAAATGTCAAAAACATGGAAAGCTGTATGCAAGATTTGTAGGAAAATGTCAGCATGGAAGCCGTATACTTAAGTTTAGTCAGGATTTATTTATATTTTGATAAAATGTTTATATAATTATTTTTGTATATATACATATGAATGTTTATGCTGAATTTTATGCTGTTATTATACATTAGCTCTGTTTATGTTTGTTTATAATGTTATGTTTACACTGTTTATATATATTAGCGCTGATTGTTTATATATTATAGGTAGTCAGGATTCATAGTATAAAAATATAAATGATTGTGTTATCCCTGTGCAAGTCTTAAATCAAAATACATAGTCTTGACCACTGCCATGATGTGGGCCCTGAATAGATCCAGTCTACTTAAAGCCCTTTATATAAACCTTAACTTAAGATGCATATTGAAAGTGTGTTTGCAAATGCAAGCTTCCAAAAAGTGATGTGAAAAAGAAAATTAATGCTTGGTTCAGATTTGCTTTGATTATTAGGTATGCATTGCTGGCCAGCACTCTAATTTTGGAATCAGCTGACAGTGCTCTATTAATTAAGTGTTTTAGTACCAGGCAATGGAAGGTAATAAAAAAATAGTAGGGGTCTAGACTGTTTGCTGACAGTGGCATTTATAAATTTATTATGGCCCATCTTTCAGCAAAGTTTTAGGTTTTGTCTTGACATACATGCGCTTAGTCATTTAGTGGTGCCATTGCCATGCAATTGCCATTTTATAAAGACTGTTTTTATGACAGCTTTCAATGTGTTCGTGCCATTAAACCCCAATAATCAAATGTGGCAGCTTTTAATGCATAAAATTATAAAATTGGAGTGCTCTATTTTCTAGCTTTTCCCTGTGTCTCTAACTGATTAAGGTTAGAAGATTTCAGATTCAGCTGATTTAAATTATTAACAACTAACCATAGCTTCAGAAAGGTTTCCAGAATGGAACAAAATCATGCAACTGAATGAAATACAGTTCACATGTAACAACATGTAGCATTACAAAGTTGGGAATGATATATAAAATACCCTAGAATAGGGACATTGGTATCCCTACTCATTAATGACTACACCAAGCAAAGTCAGACATACTGACATATTAACTACGTTTTAATCCCTTCCCCTGCCGCCACCCACACTTGCTATAGATGAGCTGTGAACATATATTTGTATATTTTTTTAATCTGTAGATTGTGTGAATTTTACCTGTGATATGGTCTTTAATACCTTTAACTTTTGGTGAGAATGTCATGTGATATTGAATCTCCCCTACTTTGTGATCATATTTTTCCACTCAACATTTTGCCTTAAAACCAGTATTTCCTCCCTTTGATTTAGTGTCACAAATGTTCTGAATGATATGGTCATTGGTGAGGATGTTCTGTACATGTATCCCTCAGTCGCCTGGCATGGTCATAACCCACGGTTCCAGAGCATGATGTTACATCTCTGATTTTGAGATTGGAATTTATTTGGTGCAGATTGGGATAAATCCAGACAGACAATGGAAGCACAGAAGTTCTACCTAAGGTGGAATGGCTTCCAGGGCAGCTTCACCTCAGTGTTTGACCAGCTGAGGCAGGACTCTAGCTGGTGGATGTCACCCTCTGCTGCGAGGGACAGCGGGTTTGGGCACACAGAATGATGCTCGCCGCCTGCAGTCCATACTTCAGGGAACTGTTTAAGGAGCTGTCATGCCAGCAGCTGGTGGTGTTTCTGAAGGACACATCGGCACAAGACCTGACCGCCATAGTGGAGTTAATGTATAAGGGCAGTGTGAAGGTGGCACAGAGCCAGCTGACCAGCTTCATCAAGACGGCAGAGATGCTGCAGGTTCATGGTCTTAGTGGCGAGTATGATGAGGATCCGCCGCCATCCCCCGCTCCACCACCACCGCAACAGCAACGGCCACCGCAACCGCCGCCTGAGCCGGGTCGAGGCTGGAGCCAGCAGCAGGCCAGTCCGGCCGTCGGCCTGCGCCGCGCCGCTGTGTCGCCGGCAGAGCCGCGTCTCAAACGTCGCCGCGCCGAGCTGCCGCCGGCCGAGAGACAGGCCTCCCCGCCGCCGCCGGCGACGGCAGTGAACGTACCCCGGCCTGAGGAGACGCCACAGGAGCTGCCGACTGCAGGACAGTTTGACGTGGACCTGCCGCTGGACCACGAGGAGGAGGACACGGAGACCGCTCGCCTGTGTCACGTGGCCCACTATGAGGGCTCCGACCAGCCGGTCAGTGACGATGGCCAGCTGTTGGCCGCCGCCGTGGACGTCGGGTCGCTCTCAGACGATGCGGAGGGACCGGAGGGACCGCACGCGCCAGACCCATTGCAACATACCGGCGACGACGGCCCGCAAGAGGATCCACTGGACTTGAAACTTGATCTCGCAGTGTCAACGGTCAAGGATGAACCACACGACCCATTTACTACGCATTCTCCAGCTACTACAGATGATCCAGCAAGTGCGACGCCTGGTCTCACCATGCCGAATGAGGACCCCGCTGATGAGGGTGGGGCCGAGGAGTCGGCGCCGCCCAAGAAGAAAGGCCGTGGTGGTAGGCCGCCCAAGAGGAGATTCCCCCAAAGGAAATATTGGGGTGATCCAGCAAGTTGCGACGCCTGGTCTCAACATGGCCGAATGAGGGACCCCGCTGATGAGGCGCTGGGGCCGAGGGTGCCCCGCGCGCCCAGAAGAAAGGCCGTGGTGGTAGGCGCAAAGGAGATTCCCCCAAAGGAAATATTTGGGGGTAAATCAACAAGTGCGACGCTGGTCTCACCATGCCGAATGAGGGACCCCGCTGATGAGGGGGTTTTTTTCTTTTTAGGGCCGAGGAGTCGGCGCCGCCCAAGAAGGGAAAGGCCGATGTGCGTAGGCCGCCCAAGAGGAGACCCCAGTGGGAGTATTGGGTAGTAATACATGGATGAGGAACTGCTAACCGGGCCCGCCCAAGAAGACGAGAGTCTGAAGGAAACAGTCCGGCAAAGATGGGACCTAGTCACATCCAGCTGCCGAGGGTCCGAGTCCCATCCGGTGGCCGAGGGGTCCGGGTCACATCCGGCGGCCGAGGGGTCCGGCTCACATCCGGCGGGCGAGGGGTCCGTGTCCCATCCGGCGGCCGAGGGGTCCGTGTCCCATCCGGCGGCCGAGGGGTCCGTGTCCCATCCGGGGTCCGTGTGAGGCCATTGGCCGCTGAGGAGTCCGACGGACTCTGGTCTGCCGCCGGCGTAGTCCGATCGTCTGAGAGTCGTTGCGCTCTCTCAGAACCGGACTGGGCTATCTGTACTGGGTGGACTAGGTCCCTGGGTTTGATACGCTGTGCTGGTGACTATTTACTACCGACGGACGGGCGAGTGTCGTGTCTCCGCCGGTTTGCCCCTCGTGTCCTTGCCCAGCGTCTCGTCCAATACGAGCTTCGTTTGCGGGAGAGCGCCTGAGTGTCTGTAGCTGTGTCGTGTGCGTGCGGTCTGATATTACCGAAGGCTCTTTGCTTATTGTTTATGTTGTAGTTCTTCAGGATATCAGCGCAACATAAGGTTTATGCGTGAGCTGAATCTCTGTTTTGTTTCGCCTGCCTGCTTTAAGCAGAGGCCCGGGTAGATCGCCATCTGACAACTTTGTAGTGTGAGTGTTATCTTCATCTCAATGCTCGTACCTTACCAGCCTTGACACTAGCGATCCCGTGTTGTAGACAGTATCAAAGACTTTGTCCCGCTCTGTGGACCTTCACTCGAGGGTGAATAAACAACCATTCTTTAGAACCAGTGTCAGATGTTTGCTGGCAATGGTTATTTTATTTGCCACCTTTTATTTATGATATGGTGGTAATTGTCATAATTATGGAATTAATGAAGATGGGAATGATCACTTACATGAACATCTTGAAAATAATCTTGAACCTTGAAAATATTGTAACAATAAAAGCTTGATTCTTTAATTTAGGCCATCATTGATATAAAAAACATTGTCATGTTAGTGATCATTCCCAATCCCATCTTCATGATTTGCCACCTGCCGATTTAAATCGCTTTTACCAGCAAAAGTGGCAAAAACTAAAACTATGCAAACTAAGTTGGCTAAGACAAATATATATTTAGAACTTTGGAAGCTCATGATAAATACTATGGAAAGACAAAAACTATGCAGTAAATAATATGTTTTGAGTTGTTTTCAGTGATGCAAAGAATGCAGTATCTGTACATGGGGCACCACATTAATATGTGGCAGTGCTGACAGTAGTTCAAGTGACCATGCTGGTCGAGCAGGGATTTGTGATTCATTGATGTGTGTGGGGAGTCAAAAATAAAACAAATATTACCTCCCTTTGATATTTTAGTGTCACGAATATACTTAAAGATGTGGTCATTGGTGAGGATGTTCTGTAAATGTCACTCCCTTGGAGGCATGGTAACAACCCACCGTCTCAGAGCGTGATTTGTTATCTTCCTGAACCCCATCCCATTCTAGTTCCTTTTTTCATCTTTTTGTTCACATTTATCAGATAACTCGTCCATGATATATCCCAAACTTGGTGCATTTGGCTTCTATCTGAAATGCTTTGTATTTTACAAGCATCAGAAATGTTAACTTTTTACTTGTTATGTAAATACTCAGATGAATTTGGGAATTGAGGCAACAAGTTTTGCATGCCTCAATATTGTGCGTTTTGTATGCCGAATTGAATTGCAGATATGGAATTAGGTAACAGCAAACCATTTTACCACTGAAGAAATGACCATACACTTGACTTTGTATAACATATTTTGTCACTTCAAAGAATTATCCATGTTTCCTGAAATAATGTTGATTTAGAGATAATCCCCTCCCTAAATATTATGGCAGTCTGGGATTTTGGGCAATTGAAATGTGGCAAGAGTCCTTAACCATGAGCATGGGACAATTTTCATTGTTTGTCAGCCTTTCGCGCTGGTCGCTGGGGGTATATGTAGTTGATAGCAGAGTAAAGGTATTGCGAAGCACAGACGTGTCGGTGTGTAGGTGTCAGAGGGGCTGTGATTTCTGATTCAAATCCCGGCTCGCCGTCTCCTGTGTCGCCACAAGGACTACGCCCAGCCTGAGTGACAGGCATTTGTGGGCGCTGGGGCCGAGGATTGCCGCATTTCGGTGGGACGTGCTCGGTGATGAGACGGTGGGCCGCTTGGACGGCTGTCCGGCAGCTGCTTGCGCGCTTGCGGGGGCGTCTCCGCGGTAGGTTGAGGCTCGCCTCCAGTCGGGGGGGAGCGTAATGCTGCGCCGAGTGAGTTGTAGCTGGTGACTCGATTCGTAGGGTGCCGGATTTGTCGCGAGTGGACGTACGGCACTCCTCGGATGATGAGGATGCCGGCAGCTTGGCGGTCGGGCATTGGTCCCGTTGAGTTGGGCTGTGGTGTGAGGGTGAGAAGTGGCGGTGCAGCATGTGTAGTGGGAATCCTGAGCTGTCTGGCTTATATACAATTGCGGGTGCACGTTTAGTTTCCTATTTTCTATGGGGTATGGATCTGGTAGAAGTGGGTCTGTGCATTAGGTGTGGAAGTGGAATGGGTCGACCATGATATTTTCCGAGATGGCAGTGCGGTGCTGATGGTGATGTGTGCTGGGGTACAAGACTGTACATGGTCATGATGGAAGTTCTCAGCAGCTGACAGTCGTGTTAGGGCATATGGGAAGTGTGAGACTTTGGTCATAACCATTGTTGGCGTTAGAAGTAGGAATTATTTAGTAAGTCCTGTTTGGGTTGTGGGGTTGTGAGGTGAATGAAGTAGTGAGATGGAATGTTAGATCTGAGTAGGTTGAAGATGGACTGGCCAATGCTGGGTAGTAGTTTAGTACGTCGAGAGAAGCACGCCAACGTAAGTGGCCTATGTGGGTCGCCTATTATTGTGAGAGAATTTTGGGTGAGGAAAAATTTATCTGCACCTTATCGATAGTGATGGGTGTTGGGTTGGTCCACTCGGGTTTTCCCTGCGATCATCTTGCTGCTCGAATCGTATTGACCTACTGCGGCTTGCGAATGTGATATAGAGGTGGGAAACGGGCTGGTACCTGATTCATAGATAAGTAATGATATGGTACAGCCGTGTGAGAGGGAGGAGGGAAAAAAGCAGGTAGCAATATTGGCATAAGGTCATTGGGCTTATTCGGGTGAGGCGTGGCTTATTCTAGGTGTGATCTCGGTTACTTGGTTAATTGTTATAGAAATTGCATTAAATGTAATAGTTGTTGTTGTGATATTGTTCACCTCGCTATGCGTGTGTATTTTTAGTCTAATAATTTCCACTCCGTTACCAGCGTCCATGAGAACAATCAAGACCCTGCTGGAAGTGGTGGTGCTGTGGTGGGTAACTGCCGTAAACCAAGCTGTGTGAAGTGTGTTGTGTAGTCGGACGATACAACCGTCGTACTCATATCAGTCTGTCTGAGTGCGCGATACTGTTATGGACGGTCGTTGACGGTGATCCGGTGCTTGATTTCGGAAATCAGAACCAGTTGATGAAAGTCACTTTGTGTGCTGTCAGGTTAATAAAGGTGGATACTGTAAGAAGAAAAGTTATCGAGTGTAGGCGCTTGTAATTTAGCCGCCGAGATGATCAGCCGTTATGGGGGATTGGCTCGCAGACGCTAGGAGAATGGATGTGTTAACGATGTTATATGGTCAGTTAGTATCATGCATTTAGATTATGAGTGCAGATGTAAACGGCGTGGCGATAGGCAGCGGCTAGTTATGGGATATTGGTCACAGTTGTGTGGACCAAGTGGCTCTGGTCATTGTTTTGCTTTTGGAGAAGATTCATTGAAAGGTTAAGGTGTGAAAGTTAGTATGATTTATGTGTATTGATTAGCACTGTACACGATGTTTGTCAGTTTTATACTAGTGAGGGTAACTCATAGCCTCAGTGACGGTCACATTTAGCCCCTTCTTTCTTCTCTGTCTCGTTATGGTCTACTGATTTCCTCACTCGATTATGAAGGAGTCCCACGTTTGCGACTCTTCGCGTATAGTCTGGTCACTCCTTCACTGCCGAGACGTTTGTTCCGTCGATTTGACGTGTCCTGTAGCCCATCTGACTGTGCCGCGAGGATAAGGTGCACGGCTCGCTGGCTACGTGCGGATTATAGGCTGAAGGCCAGGTACTGCCTCGAAGGTTTGAGGCAGGGGAGATAGATGTCGGGATAGATTAGTTATAGACTCGGCCGCTGCCATTAAGTTCTGGCTCGCATCCAGTGTATCGCTGGTCGCTCGCTCTGGTCACCGTCGTGCAGCCTCGGACAAGTAGAGAGGGTATGGGCATGCTCGCTAACGCCGACTGCGGTGATAATGTGTGCTCGGACTGTTGAGTGATGAAAATAATACAGACTGGGGCTTAACACTATCGTGGCGGAGACATGGCTGCTAGTGCCTGTTGTCAGTGACTCTGGGAGGCGGCCGGAGTCAGGTTACGGAACGCGGGGGCGAGTGGGACGAGCGGGTCAATGCTCCGTGGTGATGAATAGGAGGGGGATCAGCGCAAGAGTGATCGGGTGCAGTACGTGAGGTTATCATTGAGATAGCCTTGCTTGGTGGGGGAATGTCGGACGTAGGGGAGAGTGTGTCTGAAAGCTAGTACGCTGGAAATGGCCGGACCGCCTAGGTATGCACAGCATGTGCTAGGATTAGTATAAATGTTGGAGCGTTTTCACGACGATGAGTTATTCAGTCAGGTATGAGGACGTTGTCAGGACTGTGTATCGTATGTGCTACTAGAAAGGAATAGTGATTTTGCCATGTCTGTACTTCAGAGTTGGGTGATGACGGTGCTGTTGTCGTGAGTCGTTAGGGTTTGTGGGTTAAGAATGTCCATATAACGAGGTGAGAGTGTTGATAAGGTGTGGGAGTGCATGATAAGGGTATATTGAGTGTATATATGTTAGAAAGAGCGGCGTGTGGAGAGTGGTCTGTAAGATATGACATCGTGATAGCCTAATAAACAGAGGTGCGCCTGTGATGCGTAATCGCTACGAGGAAGCCACTAATCATAAATCACTAAACAATTGTTTCTTCTGGTGGCGAGTGAGTTCAGCATTGGATATGGTGTGAGGGATGTCTGGTATGTGTTACATTGACTAAGCGGTATGATAATATAAGTATGTGTCATTCGCATTTTGTGAACGTATTCGTTTTCAGAGAATATGAAGTCGGTCTACCCTATTGTCTGTGCGGAGGCTATGTGATTTCGTATTGTTTGATGGGTGAGGGAAATACGGTGAGTTTAAGACGATGGTCTTTACGTGGTTTATGTGGTGTGATTACGCTATCATAACTGGTTCGGCGCAATATGTACACGAATAGAGATGATTTCGCGGCTGTGATTTCCATTGAGGTTTTAATCACTGTTGGGGAGATAGGAGAAATAGAGAGGACAAAGTCTCGGTGAGCAGGAGGTTTGTGCGAGATCCGCGCGCGGAGTGCGTGTCGTGATATGCGTTATGCTGAATCGCGAGACAACTACTGACGTTAGGTGGAAATGGTTTGGAAGTGCTATACGCATTGGCGCCAGCTGGAGACGGCAGTGTGATTTGATGGGCCCTGAGAGGCCATATTTATCGGTCACTTCATTCGGTCATAGCAGGGTGAAGTTTACAGTTGTGAGAGAGCAGAGTTTGAGGACGATGTAGAACTTTTATTAGCTATTGGTTTTGTATTTGAGTTTCACAGTTTAGCATGGTTTCTGGGTTCTATTCGTTATCGCTTAGTTTAGATAAAAGATGCCCGGCTGCTGGATATATGCTTGTCCAGTATGAGGAACAGCGGATCATGGGTTTATGCTTTGGTTATATTGTTTGTGTTCATATCTAAGTTGAGGTATTTCTCTTCCTACATCAGAATTAAGATTCTGAGCCGCTTATATCAGATGCTGCTAGAGTCTATCAATGTGTCCGCGGTAGAAGCTGGTGTCGAGATCGTAGACAGAACAGTCCTATGGTGCGCGTGCGGGTTGTAGTTTAGTACAGGAATGCATATGTATTGCCGTGTTACCGAATGGCGCGTAGCAGTCCGTCTCGTAAGGACTAAGGTCAGTAATGTGATTAATCTACGCTGTCCTACGCTCGGCCGCAGACCCGCTTGACACAGCGCCATCTATAGCGAACAGTGGTCTTAGTGGTGAGTGGCGGCAGGTGGCAGCACTGACTACCACCGCTGCTGAACACAGCCTCTGATCTGGCCTGCAACGTAGCCGATTCCATGAACGGGACACGACTGGCTATGGGAGTGTTACGTTACAGTGTGAGCTGCAGTACACTGAACAATAACGCTATTTCTAGAATCATCCAGACTGGTTATTGATTTCAAGTTTTTGGGAACGATTCAATCACGATTCGTTTCGGAACATCAATGATTTAATCACCGTTTGATACATGGATAACAATTTTAAGAAATTCATTCCGATTCAAAGAATCAAAACAAATGTTGATCCATTCACGTTTGATTCAACATTGAAACAATATTGAGCCGTCTTGATTCAATCAGCCTTGTTTCTAGGCAGGTTTGGTTTCTATCATGAATCTAAAGATCTGACTGATTCAATTCGTTTTTGATTAAGGGATTTTGATTGAACGATTTCAGAAGTCAAGCAACCAGAGTCTGGAATAATCTGATGTAGTTTTGGTCAGCGCTTCACCAGACATGTCATAAAATTTGCCTTTGCACATTATTGCGATGTTTGTTTGAAATGTAGATAGTGAGTTGTAGTAGAAGTGTCAAACGGTAACCAAAATTTTGTAACCGAAAGAATTTTGTGGCCGATTTGGTAATCGGTCGGTCAGGCTCATGCATTTTTGGACACTTTTCGGTCAGCCTATTCTAAAACAACTTACTTTTTCGTCATATTTTTACGCATTTGTATTGCTACTCAGCAAATTGATGCTCAATTTGCTCAAAATGCAAAACATTAATATAAATGCTAAATAAAACGATAATTATTATCGATCGATCATTATTATATCAATATAGACGATATTGCTCACAAGAGTTAGTGAGGTCCTTAAAAATAAGTTGTGTATGCATTATATAATTGCATATAACATACACCACCACCACCTATTGTTTCCAAATCGGTCAAATTTTGCACATTTTTTGGCTTCAACCATATCGATTGGTCAACCAAAATGCCTCCTGTTGGGTATTGTATTGGTATTGGTCAGGGAATTTGGGGAAAATGACATCACTAGTGAGTAGTGACATAATTTCCCTTGAATTGTATGTTCAGAAGCTCCAATGATGTGGTATGACGCCGCAAAATTCGTCAGCTAATAATCAACATGCTTCCAGGAATCGCTAATTGGCACCTTGCTGCGGAAAATTAAATGGCTACCGGGTAAAAGATAGCTAGTAACGGTCGATGATGGCATGGGATTATCGTAAAAGTATTGGGAAAAGGTCGCATGGCCAAATGTGTTGGCTTTTGTGTTGATTTGCGTGTATCGCCAACAGAGCTACACTCCACTGGGCACCGACAGCGAAGTCTAAAAGATTTAACACGGAACACAGCATATACACATTATACACAACCTAAAATAAAGAAGAATGATATGATAAACGAAGTCATGCTTAGTGGTGAATATATGGTTATAAAACGTACCTGAGCTCTAAAAACACATTTCGTTTTAACTTATAAAAGATGTCTGCTTTCAAATTGCTGGCTAAGAAAGCATTCACGGCTCTAGCGATTCTACAGAACATCCCGGATTTGACCGTTTTGACTCGAGCTCGAGACACGGAAAACAGGGTGGAGGTGCGGGTCGATCGAGGCGGCATGTGCAGGGGAAAGAGTCAAGAACAGAACCAGCGAGTCCACTCTCCTCTGCGGAATGTCCATCAGAAAGAGTACGTCATACGGCACTCTGCACTGTTTTGAAATAGAGCAGAAGTCCACCATAAGAAAGAATTAGCTTGCCTGGAGGAAGTACGAGAGCAGGCAAATGAGGAACATATGTCACACTCGATCGCCCCGCACCGTGTTTGATTTGGCCACCCCCGCCCAGACCACGCCGCAATATTATCAAATCGATCGCACATTCGCAAAGTGCGCAGCCAGTAACGCACTTTGGTTGAACTTTGACTTGCTGGTACCGACTTGGGAAAGGGCGGATAAGGAGACCGAGTTATACTCGGTTGGCCTTACTGACAATATCCGATTCTTGTGTGCAAAATTGTATTTGGTGTCCAGCGTTGCACCGAGGTCCCTGATCTTACTCGCATGTTCTAGGCTCCAGCTCGGTACCATATAATGAGCGATAAAATGGTCGGTCTGGACGGGTGCACGCCTGACAGTCATCGTAAACGATTTGCATTTTGCAAGGTTGAGGGCCAGTTCCCAGTGCCCACCTGACGGTCCTCGCTGCCAGATGGCTGAGATCCATCTGCAGCAACTGTACGTCAGCTGGAGACGCGATTTTTCGGAAAACGGTGACATCATTGGTGTGCAGATCAGGTAGCCGGATTTCATTAGGCACGGAAAATCGTTAATAAACATCGAAAAGAGAAGGGTAGCCATTCGCCAGATGTGATCCTTCTGTAACGCCGCAGATCGACTATTTCCAATCGGAGCTTGTGTCTGTGGGTTATGGTTGTAACTTGTATGACTAAAACCGTTAAACGTGATACCATGACAGATGGATACGTAGGCCTATCCAATCCATTAAACATTATATTACCTGCGCTTTCCTGTTCTAAACTATTTTTTGCTTTCATGCTTCTTATTCGTAGAAACTGTCCTAATACATAGAATAAAGGGATGTTGTGC
>VOPJ01016098.1:0-14313 GCA_014673585.1 Semibalanus balanoides | reverse complement strand
ACCATCCAACCCGACAAGCTCACTTTTGTTTCTCTCAGCAACCTGAGCAACGTGTGCGCGATTATGACGTGTGTGTGTGTACAGCGAGTGTTATTCCAAGCAAGAACATGAAACCCCGCTGCGAGTGTACGAGACACTCAGTCTGAATGTGTGATTACACGACGAGTCGGCGTGAGACCACAACCTCCGCGCGAGTCATCAGGACTAACCAGGTGACTGAGCTGACTGAGGACTGAGTCAGCATGACTGACCAGGTGACTGAGGACTAACCAGGTGACTGAGCTGACTGACCAGGTGACTGAGCCGACTGAGCTGACTGACCAGGTGCCTGAACCGACTGAGGACTGACCAGGTGACTGAGCCGACTGAGCTGACTGACCAGGTGACTGAGCCGACTAAGCTGACTGACCCGACTGAGCTGACTGACCAGGTGACTGAGCCGACTGAGGACTGACCAGGTGACTGAGCTGACTGAACCGACTGAGCTGACTGAGCCGACTGAGGACTGACCAGGTGACTGAGCTGACTGAGGATGAGTCATCATGGCTGACCAGGTGACTGAGCCGACTGCGGACTGACCAGGTGACTGAGCCGACTGCGGACTGACCAGGTGACTGAGCTGACTGCGGACTGACCAGGTGACTGAGCTGACTGCGGACTGACCAGGTGACTGAGCTGACTGCGGACTGACCAGGTGACTGAGCCGACTGCGGACTGACCAGGTGACTGAGCCGACTGAGCTGACTGACCAGACTGACCAGGTGACTGAGCTGACTGAGGTCTGACCAGGTGACTGTGACTGAGCTGACTGACCATGTGACTGAGCTGACTGAGGACTCCGTGTTGAATGTCGACCGCAGGGCGTCGTCCTCGGAGGTTTGCTTGACGTCAAACACGTTCACGTAGCCGTCGGTGGAGCCGGTGACCAGCGCACCACTGTCGGACGGGTGGAACCGCACCTGGACCACAGACAGACACACCAACAGGTCACACAGCATACCTGGACCACAGACACACCAACAGGTCACACAGTGTCAGCGACAACGAGCTCGGTATACAGCACCAGAACCGCACCTGGACCACACAGACAGCACCAACAGGGTCCACGAGTCGATCAGCCGACAACGAGCTACGGCACACAACCACAGAACCGCGCACCTGCGCCACACAGCACACACCAACAGAGTCACACAGTGTCAGCGACAACCGAGCTCGGGTTATACAGCACAGAACGCACCGGACCACACAGACCACACCAACAGTCACACCAGCAGTCCGACGGACAACGAGCTCGGTATACAGCACAGAACCGGCACCTGGACCACAGCAGACAACAACCAACAGGTCCACCAGTGTCCAGCGACAACGAGCTCGCGCACACACCACAGAAACCGCACCTGGACCACACAGACACACCAACAGGTCACACAGTGTCAGCAGACACGAGCCTTCGGTATCACCACAGAAACCGCACCGGACCACAGCAACATGCACCAACAGGTCACACAGTGTCAGCGAACAACTGAGCTGGTATACAGCACCAGACCGCACCTGGACCACAGACAGGGACGACACCAACAGGTCACACAGTGTCAGCGACAACGAGCCGTATACAAGCACAAACCGCACCTGGACCACAGGACAGGACACACAACAGGTCACACAGCATACTGGACCAGCAGACAGACCACACCAACAAGTCACACAGTGCAGCGACAACGAGCCGGTATACAACACAGGAAACGCAGCCCTGCCGACCACACAGGACACTACCAACAACGGTCACACCAGTGTCAGCGACAACGAGCTCGGTAAACAGCACAGGAACCGCACCTGACAACACGACCACACCACAAGGTCACACAGTGTCAGACGAACAACGAGCTCGGTATTACAGCACAGAACCGCACCTGGCCACAGACAGACACACCAACAGGTCACACAGTGTCAGCGACAACGAGCTCGGCACACAGCACAGAACCGCACCTGGATCACACAGACACACCAACAGGTCACACAGTGTCAGCGACAACGAGCTCGGCACACAGCACAGAACTGTCACACAGCATCAGTGACGAGCTCGGTATACAGCGCAGGCCTGAGTAATTTTGCGTTAGGTGGCAGGAGGTAAAAACAACGATCAAGGACGTCATAATTTTGAAGGCGATTGTGAAAGTAAATGTATCCCATTGCCTTTAATTGTCTACAACAAAGTGTCTAGTTTTCTCAAGGATTACAAAAGACAGAGCATAAATTGTTCAACTCAGGAAATAAAGGAAAATGTCCACAACTTCCTCAGAAACAAGACCAACTGCCGACAAAATAACTGCCGTTAAGGAAGTAAATACAGCACTTGGCGATAGGTATCGTTTCTCAACCATTGTGAATTTGGTCCCAGTGACGTGTCCCAGTGAATTTGGTCGTCAGGTACATTACATTGCATGACATGCAGCAGAACACAGCTGCTCATGGGAGGTAGGTTCTGCTGGCTCCAATATAAGCGTCCCGCTGGGTTGGTCGGCACCGCAGTTAAAGGAAATATACCGCCTTTGGAAAAGTATGTGGAATGATGAAGATGAGTGCCCAGATGAGTGGCACTCATCTCAATGCCACTCATCTCAATCATTACACAATACATACTTTCCCAAGGCGGTTTACGCTTTATTCCCATTATCTGAGCTGTGCCAGCCAACCCAGCGGGACGCTTATTTTGGAACCAATAGTAAAAGCAATGTATACTCCGAACGGACGCAGTGGCAGCTTGGTCATGTGATGCTCTCTAAACAGAACCTAGCTAAATGGACGGTGAACAACAAATTAGATGTTTAAATGACCGTGAACTTTGACCTTGAGCATGGGGCTTTAAGTTGAGATAGCGGTCGCACACTACTTCTGTGGGAATGACAGTCCTTTTTCTTCTTGACAACGGGGACTTACAGACGTAATTACACGAAGCCGGACGGCGTGATTAGACGTGATTGTGTTTTACGTCACACACGCGCACTCGCACTCACACTCACTCACATTCACATCACACTCACACTCACACTCACACTCACACTCACACTCACACTCACGCTCACGCTCACGCTCACACTCACGCTCACGCTCACACGCACTCACTCACACTCACTCACTCACTCACTCACACTCACACTCACTCTCACTCACGCTCACTCACTCACACGCACATGCTCACACGTACACACGCGCACACGCACACTACGGTTGTCCGACGGGATTCGCATAACGCTCTTAACCTGTTCTCCCGAGTCCGCGGTTACCGGAACAAGTCAAAATCACGGACCAAGAGCAGAGAGATCACTAGTCCCGACGCCTTATACTCTGAATAGTGGACACTGACCGTGGACACCTGGTCTGTGTGTGACTCCCTCCGAGCACGTCCCAGTCACTCACCGTGGACACCTCGTCTGTGTGTGACTCCCTCCGAGCGGTGCGGCTGCCCACGTCCCAGTCACTCAACCGTGGAACCACCTGCGTCTGTGTGTGACTCCCGTCCGACGGTGCCGGCTGCCGCCACGTCCCAGTTCACTTTTTCCCCGACCCCCGGTGGACAACCTCGTCTGTGTGTGACTCCCCTCGCGAGCGGTGCTACTAAGGCTGCCCGCCGCACGTCCGCAGTCACTCACCGTGGACACCTGTCTGTGTGTGACTCCCCCGAAGCGGTGCCGGCTGCCGCACGTCCCAGTCACTCACCGCGGTGACCACCTCGTCTGTGTGTGACTCCTCCGAGAGGTGCCTGCTGCCGCACGTCCCAGTCACCACCGTGGACACCTCGTCCTGTTGTGTGACTCCCTACCGAGAGTGCCGGCTGCCGCAATCCCAGCACTCCACCGCGTGGACACCTGCGTACTGTGTGACTCCCTCCGAGGCCCGGACTGCCGGGCTGCGCGCACGTCCCAGCACTCACCGTGGACACCTCGTCGTGATGACCCTCCCGACGGGCCGGCGCGCACGTCCCAGTCACTCACCGTTGACACCTCGTCATGTGTGTGGGACTCCCTCCGAAACCGGTTGCCGGCTGCCGCACGTCCCAGTCACTCACCGTGGACACCTCGTCTGTGTGGTGCTCCCTCCGAGCCGGTGCCGGCTGGCCGCACGTCCCAGCAACTCAACGTGGACACCTCGTCTGTGTGTGACTCCCTTCCCGAGCGCGTGCCGGCTTCCGCACTCCCAGTCACCTTCACCGTGGACACCCTGCGTTCTGCTGGTGTGACTCCCTCCGAGCGGTGCCGGCTGCCCGCACGTCCCAGTCACTCACCGGACACCTCCGTCTGCCTTGTGTGACTCCCTCCGAGCGGTGCCGGCTGCCGCAACGTCCCAGTCACTCACCGTGCGACCACCTCGTCTGTGTGTGACTCCCTCCGAGAGGTGCCGCTCCTCTTCACGCCCAGTCACTCACCCCACACACAAACAGTCTCAAGAATGATCCCACTCCCACTGTTATCCAGTTTGAGTGATCCCCCGGCGGGGGGGGGGGGAGAAGGCTGCCGGCTGCCTGCCAATCCCAGTCACTCACCGCGTGGACACCTCGTCTGTGTGTGACTCCCTCCCGAGCCAGTAGGTGCCGGCTGCCGCACGTCCCAGTCACTCACCGTGGACACCTCGTCTTGTGTGTTGACTCCTCCGAGCGGGCGGCTGCCGCACGTCCCAAGTCCATCACCGTGGACACCTTCGTCTGTGTGTACTCCTCGAGCGGTGCGCGGCTGCCGCACGTCCCAGTCACTCACCGTGGACAACCTCGTCTGTGTGGACTCCCTCCGAGCGGTGCCGGCTGCCGCACGTCCCCAGTCACTCACCGTGGACCACCTCGTCTGTGTTGTGACTCCCTCCGAGCGGCTGCCGGCTGCGCACGTCCCAGCACTCACCGTGGACACCTCGTCTGGTGATGTGAACTCCCGTGCCGAGCGTGCCGGCTGCCGCACATCCCAGTCACTCACCGTGGACACCTCGTCTGTGTGTGACTCCCTCCCAGCGGTGCCGGCTGCCGCACGTCCCAGTCACTCACCGTGGACACCTCGTCTGTGTGTGACTCCCAGTAGCCTCCGAGCGGTGTCGGCTGCCGCACGTCCCAGAACACCAGGTAGGCGTCCTGGTCCACCACCTCGGTGCCGGCGCACAGGAAACTCCCAGCGGCGTTCACATCCACGCACGTCAGCGGTTTCCGCTTCTGCAGCGTGTCGTCTGAGGGCAGGGTGGCGGGGACGGGGGGCGGGGGCGGGGGCGGGGAGGGAGGTTAGCGAGTGGGCTGTAGTGAACAGACAGCGAGACAGTGGCGCTGTGACGGTCAGGAAGTATGGAGTCAACAGGGACAGACGCGTCGGCGGCGGCCCGGTGAGATAGCCCACCGCTCCGCCGCCGGGTCAGTCGTCAGATATCCGTTCAAAGCATCATGCCGTGATGTATACGGGAGTGATGGTGAGAGAGTGAGAGAGTGACATAGTGAGAGAGTGAGAGAGAGTGAGAGAAAGAGTGGAGAGTGAGAGAGTGAGAGAGTTTAGAGAGGAGAGTGAGAGAGTGAGCGAGTGAGAGATTTGAGAGAGTGAGAGAGTTTGAGAGATTGCAGGAGTGAGAGGTGAGCGCTGGAGAGTGAGAGAGTGAGAGAGTGAGAGAGTGAGAGAGTGAGATAGTGAGAGAGTGAGAGGGTGAGATAGTGTGAGGGGACAGACTAGTACCTGCGTGTTCCAGCGTCGTCTTGCCGGAGCGGGCGTCCCACTGTCGTAACGTGCCGTCCAGAGAGGAGGACACCAGCACAGAGTCGCTGTCCGGGACATACCTGAAGCAGGGCGGCCCACAGTTATCAGAGAATCACGGCGCAGAGATGCCAGCGAGACACAGGGGACTGAGCTGTAACCAGTAATCTACACAGAGCTCAGACCTATCAAAAAGCGACACGAACGCATTAACAAAACGTTGCGAACAAATCAGAAACGATACAATATTTCAGTTTTATCACAAGCAGACAAATTTGAGATACACTGTCACTAGTATGTTCGTCCTGGTAAAAGACAACACATCCATCGCCATCGGAATGAATAAAACAGCTGGCGTGTCCGGCGCTGCGGCTTGGCAAACCAGCTGTGTGTCGAGCGTGGCCGTACCTGACCCCGGTGACCTTGTCTGTGTGACCCCGCAGTGACCCCAGCTGCTTCAGCGTACTCCAGTCGAACAGGGTCAGAGAGTAGTCTGAGCACACGGCCGCCAGCTGCGACCGAGACCTGCGAACAGGGACAGGGAGTAGTCTGAGCACACGGCCGCCAGCTGCGACCGAGACCTGCGAACAGGGACAGAGAGTAGTCTGAGCACACGGCCGCCAGCTGCGACGAGACCTGCGAAGCCGGGATGAGAGTAGTCTGAGGCACACGGCGCAGCTGCGACCGGAGATCCTGCGACAGGGAGCAGAGAGTAGTTTGAAGCACAGGCGCCAGCTGGCGACCGAGACCTGCGAAGAGGGATCAAGAGAGTAGTCTGAGCACACGGCCGCCAGCTGGCGACGCGGACCTGCGAACAGGGCGAGAGTAGTCCTTGAGCACACGGCCGCCACTGCGACGAAACCTGCGAACAGGGACAGAAGTATCTGAGACAGTAGTTATGTTTGACGGCCGCAGCTTTGCGACCGAGACCTGCGAACAGGGACAGAGATAGTCTGAGCACACGTTGCCGCCAGCTGCGACCGAAACCTGCGAAGGGGACAGAGAAGTAGTCTGAGCACACGGCCGCCAGCTGCGACGAAACCTGCGAACAGGGCAGAGAGTGTTGAGCACACGGCCCGCCAGCTGCGACCGAGACCGTGCGAACAGGGACGAGAGTAGTCGAGCACACGGCCGCAGCTGCCGACGAGACCTGCGAAAGGGAAGAAGAGTAGTCTGAGCACACGGCGTCCAGCTGCGAGCCGAAACCTGGACAGGACGCAGGTAGTCCTGAGCAACGGCCGCCAGCTGCGACCGAGACCTGCGAACAGGGACAGAGAGTAGTCTGAGCACACGGCCGCCAGCTGCGACCGAGACCTGCGAGCAGGGTCAGAGAGTAGTCTGAGCACACGGCCGCCAGCTGCGACCGAAACCTGCGAACAGGGACAGAGAGTAGTCTGAGCACACGGCGCCAGCTGGACGAACCTGTCGAACAGGGACAGAGAGTAGTCTGAGCACACGGCCGCAGCTGCGACCGGAACCTGCGAGCAGGGACAGAGAGTAGTCTGAGCACACGGCCGCAAGTGCGACCGAAACTGCGAACAGGGACAGAGAGTAGTCTGAGACACGGGCCGCCAGCTGCGACCGAAACCTGCGACCAGGACGAGAGTAGTCTGAAGCACAGGCGCAGCTGCGACGAGACGTGCGAACAGGGACAGGGAGTAGTCCTGGAGCACACGGCCGCCAGCTGCACCGAGACCTGGCCGAGCAGGGGAGAGTTAGTTTGAGCACGACGGCCGCCAGCTGCGACTAGAACCTGCGAGCAGGGACAGAGAGTAGTCTGAGCACACGGCGCAGCTGCGACGACCTGCGAACGGAAGAGAGTAGTCTGAAGCAACGGCCGGCCAGCTGCGACGAGACTGCTAGAGGGACGAGAGAGTAGTCTGAGCTACACGGCCGCCAGCTGCGAGAGACCTGCGACACAGGGACAGAGAGTAGTCTGAGACACGGCCGCCAGACTGCCGACCGAAACCTGCGAACAGGGACAGAGAGTAGTCTGAGCAACAGGCCATGCAGCTGCGACTGAGACCTGCGAACAGGGACAGAGAGTAGTGCTGAGCACACGGCGCCAGCTGCGACCGAGAACCTGCCGAACAGGGAACAGAGAGTAGTCTGAGCACACGGCCGCCAGCTGCGACGAGACGTGCGACAAGGGACAAGAGAGTAGGTCTGAAGCAGCCGCCAGCTGCGACCGAGACCATGCGAACAGGGACAGAGAGTAGCTGAGCACACGGCCGAGCTGGCGACCGAACTGCGAACCGGGACAGAGAGTATACTGAGCACACGGCCGGCCAGCTGCGACTGAGACTGCGAGCAGGGACAGGAGAGTAGTCTGAGCACGGCGCCAGCTGCGAGGGAAACCTGGCCGAACAGGGACAGAGAGTAGTCTGAGCACACGGCGCAGCCTGGACGAAACTTGCGAAACGGGGACGAGTAGTCTGAGGCACAGGCGCCAAGCTGCGACGAGACCTGCGAACAGGACAGGGAGTGTCTGAGCACAGGCCGCCAGCTGCGAGAGACTGCGAGCAGGGACAGAGAGTATACTGAGCACAGGCGCCAGCTGCGACCGAGACTGCGAACAGGACAGAGAGTAGTTCTGAGCACAACGGCCCGCCAGCTGCGAGAGACTGCGAACAGGGACAGAGAGTAGTCTGAGCACACGGCCGGCAGCTGCGACTTTGACCTGCGAACAGGGACAGAGAGTAGTCTGAGCACACGGCGCAGCTGCGGACGCGAGACTTGCGAACAGGGACAGAGAGTAGTCTGAGCACACGGCGCCAGCTGCGACGATGACCTGCGAGCTGGGGGTCGAGAGTAGTTGAGCACACGGCCGCCAGCTGCGACTGAGACTGCGACAGGGTACAGAGAGTGTTGAGCACACCGGCGCCAGCTGCGACCGGAGAACTGCGAACAGGACAGAGAGTAGTTCTGGCAACGGCCGCCAGCTGCGACAGGAGAATGCGACGGTGGGGTTGCGCAGGGACAGAGAGTAGTCTGAGCACACGGCCGCAGCTGCGACCGAGACCTGCGAACAGGGACAGAGAGTAGTCTGAGCACACGGCCGCCAGCTGCGACCGAGACCTGTGAACAACGCACACACAGACACCGTCAGTAATGGCAGTACAGCCGCCAGCCAGCTGACAGACAGTGACGCCCAGTAGGGGCGCCCGAGGAAAACAGTTGGAATTAATTAATTTAAATACATTAAAATATGGCCATATCACTATGTGCATCCAAACCTAGATCATGCATTTCACATAACTTACATTTTTATTTAGAGATAGACCGCTTCGGTCCGCAAGAACCATTGCGCAGCCATGGAAAGAAGGAGAAGGGGTAAAATGGGTCAAAAAGGACCGCTGACCAGGCAGCCGCCCCATGGACAGGCCCTTCCCGCAGGACGAAGCTGTGGAGAGGGCCCACGCCATGCCCACGGCCACCACTCCCGGGGGACGGCTCGAGGGCCGCCACTTCCGGTGGCCAGTGACCACCAGAACCGGGTTAACGATGGCGTGACAGAGGGTAGAGGACCGGCAGACGGGAGGATAACAAGGTGGATGTGATGACTTCCAGTGTATTCAGCCAGGGAAACAAAGTACAATATCCAGACCATTATGGAGCAGGTTTCCTTATTTCATTTCCAGCTGCAGTTGCAACAGCTGACAGTTTCCGGCAGTGTCAGACAGCTGTTAAGCATATGACTTACCCACTGGCCGCCAGGTGTGTGATATAGGCGGCGGAGTTTTTCCCGGAGCCACTCAGCTGCCCCAGATATGAGGCAGCGTGGTATTCCTGTGTGAAGTCCTTCTGCATAACATCATAACCTACAGTGTCTGTGTCCTTCTCTGACTCAATATCTCTGCAATCCAGGTCCATCTTGGTCTCCCCGGGCTAGTTGAATAAAATGAACAGCATGCCTGAAAATATAATGTTTCGGTCCATGATTATTTCAGGGCAGAGTAAAAGCAGTAAAGCCATTGCATCATTCCTTATCCTGCGAAGCTGATACGTATCTCCCACATCTAAGGGTGGCAAGGTAATGTCACCTGTGAATGTTCCTACTCTAGGGAAATTCACAGTTAGTTTTGTCTCGGGTAGACAGTTTCCATATTATTGGTAAATTGTTACCTGATGCATCAAAATCAATACAGATAATACAAAAACGTACTGTAGACTGGTGCAACTCCAATACCTGGGGAAACAAAGATTATTAAAACCCTCATTACTAATACCTCAGCATTGTGTATTGGTGCCATCTTGTTAGAGTAGTATTTATGGCATATTTGAATAAAATACATCAAGAGCAGCTAAATATCCACAACTTTCCAGCTTTCCAACATTTTTTTTAAACAATTTGTATTGACAATCCAGCTTTTTTGTAGAATATCTACACCTTCTATAACTAAAAATAGATTGGCATGAATGCCTCATTAATCACAGCATGCAACTTAAATATTGTGTTTCACATGTTATGGGTCTGTTCCTGTCGCACCTCTAACCTCCTCAAAGTTGCTCCCACTTGGTCCAGTCATATTCTTTAACACAGAGCAGTTGCAGTTACAGCAGCTTAGAGGAGAAAAAAGGCGGTTAGAGGCGCAACTGGAACAGGCCCTATGTAATACTGATGACCTTGATTGAATTCCTCAAGTTCCAGTTCCAATCTAGTTCCAACAACTGACCTATCTCTTATCTATTCCAGCATTGATATGCCTTTCCTGATCAAACATCTCAAACATCTTTTTTATATAAAAAAAGATACAGCCTTTTTGTGTCTGATGTCCTCTATAGCTTTCTGGGCCAGGCCACAGTAGAGCAGGTTTGTGGCTGCTGTCCTCTATAGCTTTCTGGGCCAGGCCACAGTAGAGCAGGTTTGTGTCTGCTAGGTGGAGTGGAATACAGTTGAACAGATACATGTGTTCACCTGAATTTTAGTTGATTTACTTATGTATCATTACAATTATCAGGTGATTTAAACATGACTTCAAAAAGATACTGTCTTCAACAGTTTCTCTTCAAGCTTTTTGAGGTTTTATGGGCATAAGGTAGCTGAATTTGTAGGAAATTTGATGCAAATTATTTGCAACTTCCAGAGTCCCAGTTTTGGGAAATTGGGGTTGAGAACAACACCCTGTTTATACCATTTTCTTTTATCACAGTTTCACTGAGATTGTTTCCACTCCTTATTTCAAAATGCATTGGATAAAAAGAGCCCAGGTAATAAGCCATATCATGTCACGTGACTAGAGCTGCAGTTTTAATGTCATAACCGAACCTAACCTAACCTTTATGGAGGTTGGTCGATATGGAGCCTCCGGCTTCAAGGGACACTGCCTCTTCCGGATGATATCGCAAAAACATGCTAAAACAAGTCTAAGGGACTAAATATTAATTTTAATCATCCTCTTGCGCTCACCAAAGCAGCGCAAATACATAAACTATCATTTATTTCATTTGTCATAATAATATAAAAACGGTTTGCGATTTCTACACACCACTAGATAATATGGCACGCGATTGAGCGCCAAATTCAGCGCAGTTCAGACTTTTAGTTATGTATTCTGTAAACACAATGTACAGGGTGTTCCAAATAAAAATACTCTGGAATTTAGCTCGTGTTTAATATGCACGCGCAATTTCTCGAAACTTGTCATGGTTTATAGCCGCGCACTGCAGGGGGTTGCGCCGAACACGAACTGTGCAGGGGGGGGTTTGATTTCCGCCCCGTGAGATCTCCAACTACGCAACGTAGCGACAAGCGGAAAATGGCATTAGATAGCTCTATGGCAGCTCTTATCCGAAAAGTAATTTTCAGTTTTCTTGGATCAGGTCACAATTGAGTCACCAGTGGTCACCAAAGGTCAGATTTTCCGGTTTTAGGACTCTTTTAGGTCTCTTTTCAGAACCCAATTATCTCGGAACTATGATAGCTAGGAGCACAATTAGAGAGGCAATGCGATAGCCATTGAAATTTGCAATCGCATGTATGTCTCAAAATTGATCTCAGATCAATAGTTTAGGGCTCCAAGGTCAATGAAAGGTCAAACATACTGTTTTTAGCAAAAACAGTTTTCGTGAATAGCATGTTCACCTAAGAAAGGATGGGTAAACATTTTGACGCATCGTGTTTTGTCTCATTGATTGCGCTTTGAACAATAATATAGTTGACCTGGTAAGGTCAAATCGTTCAATTTGAACCTAAGGTAAGGTCATTTGGTGAACCCAGGTAGGTCATGTGCTATGGGGCAACGCGGCCGACTAGACGAACACATTGGTGTCAACGTAATGTCTCTATCTTTTCTATTCAAGTAGTTATCAGCAATCATTGCTGATGACCTCAGATGACTTGTAATTAAATCAAACTAGCAACAAATTGCACTTGATCATTTGAATGAGCTAAAATAGCATAGATTCTGAAAGAATTAACTGATCCAATGCTATTTTTCTGAAAGGGAAGCATTTGCTTTATTTTTCCGCCATTCACTTATAAATGGGAGAGGTCAGGAATTGACTGACCTTTGGTCACAGAACGACAAAGTCCGAAGATATAACAAATTGTAGGTATGTATTCTTCATGAAATCCTGCAAGTTTCAAAACTTTCGAACAAAGACTGTGGCTTTGGCTGAACGCAAACATTTTTGGAGGTGAGGGTCACTTGACATGGACTTGTGACCTGACTGAGATAACCTCGTCAAAAAACTTTTCCAAAGTGTGGGTTAATTTGATTGCAAACAAGGTGTACGAAAATTTTGGCAGCACTGTCACGCCACCATTTTTCCGCTACTACCTGAAAAACACTGAGGGGGGGGGCGGAAATACCACCCCCCTGTAGTGCGCGGTTAAATGCAATGTAAACAAACCTGCAGTTAGAAAAAACTTCATCAATAGTTGGAGCTTAAAATCCTTTGTAAAAGTCAAAAATCCTTCAGTAAAAATATTTCTTGATGTAACAAATATTACCTTCATGCCTATTATTGAGCTTAAATCAGGCATAATAAGACATGAAATGTTTTCTGACATTACAAATTTGGTTAGAATGCTTAAGCAAAAAAAAACACTAATTTCCATAGTTGCACAAGACTGCAATTAATTTATTTTTATATGTAGTGGTGGCAGACTCGTCAAGCTCAGTTGGGCAAACTACGGGGAGGCGATCAAAAAATGGATCGATCAAAAAATAGATCGTGACATCATAAAATGGCGGAGCAATGCATTATAAAGGAGATCGATCTAAAATTGATTTACTTGTACATCCTCACCTTCACACATTATCAATGCTTAAAAATGCTCATCACCAAGCGCTACTGGTTTTGTTTCAAATTGAATCGGCACGAATCACTCGATTCAATATCTCCTGTACTGGCAAAATCGATGTTGGATTTTTGGCATCTGCCAAAGTCCAACATTGATTTTGCCGGTACAGGCATATATGATCGAGTGATTCATGCAGATTCAATTGAAAACCAAATTAGCGCGTGATGAGCATTTTTTTAAGCGTGATAATGTCAGTGAGGATGTCAGGCAAGTGAATCAATTTTTAGATCGGATCTCCTTATAAGGGCATTGCCGCCATTTTATGACGTCACGATCTATTTTTTTATTGATCCATTTTTTTATCGCCTCCCCGTAGTTTGCCCAACTGAGCTGCATAGCTGCAGCTGGCTAGAAGAAAACTGAACTTTGAATGATGATATTGGGCCACTGGGTATGAATAAAAAAAAAACAGACTTCATGGTGCTTATCAAATCCGGTTGTTCTTTAACATATAAAAATGTACTTTGAACAGACAGTGTCCCTTTCACAAGGGGTTGAGGATGGTTCCTCCTTTGAGGTCTTTGGCTGCCTAGGAAAATGACACATTTTCTTTGTTGATAATTGTTTGAGGATTTGTCACCCTCACTGCGCTACCCCAAGATGCTCAATAGCACAGTTCTAAGGACAATAAGCTGTTAGTAAATTTGTCGTCGCCAAACAAAGTTTGGTGACGGTGCCCGGTGTAGCGAGGAAGTGTTGAGATATTAATTATTGAAGTTAAAATTAGTTATAGTGCAAAATATCTCGGGAACATGTCTGTAGTTACTAAATGATATTTTTGGTATCAATTGGTGGGTATATTATAGGGATTAACTAATACCTAATGAGTGATGGTGAGAAAATAATTGGTACAATCAGTGCTTTGACCAATTAAAATTGATTTAAGAACAAATGTATATGCAAGAAGAACAGAATATTAATTAATTTAAATTTATGGTTCATGAATATTAAGGAGAATTATCCCCTACTCCATCAAGAATGGTGGACGCGTCCCCCCTGTGCCGGAGTCCCTGCAAATGACTGTAACTAAATACGACAACGAGCAAAATTACTCACTCACCCAACCCAAATTACCAAACAAACAAGGCCCTATATAGCAGGGTAATAGAACTATATAAAAACACAAGTCACAACTCACCACACCACGCTTATATAGCCTTGGGGTATAGCAAGGCGGGTTATAGAATAGAATAATAATGCCGGCGCTAAACGCACCAGTTATTTTCGGGGTCATGCCTTTATTTGTCACAGTTGCGCTGAGATACATGCAAGTGGTAGCACCATTGACCT
>VOPJ01016097.1:0-14323 GCA_014673585.1 Semibalanus balanoides | reverse complement strand
ATGCCGTGTACTTTTGGGCTCCAGCGCCAAGGAATTTCTTTGTGGCACTTGGTTTTGTTACTGATGACACACCCTATTCTGGAAGCCATGAGGTGTCAGTAATGGGAGTACAGTGTCCGTTTTCCCTCAGTGAACCGAGGAAAAGGCGTACCTAATATACGCCTTCAACCCTTCTTTCGTATCGATAGTGGGCATGTGTACCATCTGCGGTGATTTGTATCGAATTATCGGTTGCTTCACTGGCTCCCACATCTCGGCACAGAGGCGCGTTGTTCAGAGCCTTTTCGGAAAGATGTAGCGGCTCTTGCGCGCCAGGTTATCTTGCCTTGTCCATCCAGGTAATATCGCCATCGATCCAGGTAATCGATCCAGGATCCAGGATCCAGGCCATCGCCGTCCATCCAGGTAATATCGCCATCGAAGCGCTAGTTGCACAGCATGTTCTTGCTGTTGTAAAATTCATTATGTCTACGCTCCGTGGATCTAAACTTACATCTTCGTCAACAAATGGCCATCAAGCGTTACGAGTACGAACAGACTGTAGGAACAGGTTGCGGCAGGCTTTATAGGTCGGCGGGTCGGACACTTGCGAGCAGACAGCGCCTACTTCGCTGGAACAAGGACGATATTTCGCGATGTCGCCGCGATTTTCCGAGGCGGAATTTCGCAGTGATGTCGGGCGACAAATGCGCAGTGTGCCGCCGCCTTTAGTCTCCTGAGAACGTCATTCATCCTTATAATGGTTAAGTCCCCACGCCACGAGCACTTCCCTCGACTGCGATGTCTTTGAACCGTCAAAACAGCTATTTAAGCTTATTAAATTCATACGCTTTGCTGAATCCATATCATGATGCATACTTAACTCTTAATTAAATAAATTGTATATAATTCACCAGCAGGACATTAAAGGGACTGTCCCACCTTAACATAATATTTGAGTTGAGATAGCCATTTTGCGTGCTAGGCATTGAAATTATGCATGGTATAAGTTAAAACAACCACCGAGGTCGAATCACAAATACATTTAAGTTTGGTTTTGACATCTGTAACATCCCAATCCCCAGTGTATTTGAACGGGGACCCTGAGCCGATGTCGTCGTCTCTTTTTACTAAATGTTGATTAAAGTCGACTTGTTTTACCTTTGGCCATACATTAGCCATACACTAGTCAAACATATGGTGGCGTGAAGGTTTTCTATATTTCCCAAAATTCCTTCATCTGACGTCATCAGCCCAAATATTAAAACTTATTTTTTTATGAAATTGAGCACTGTTTGTGAGAAATAATGTCATAATCGTGTTCGGCAGCATTCATTTCATATTTTGCACCACAAACGGCATACATTTGACACATTTTTAAGGTGATAGTGTCCCTTTAATTGGAAGCTTCAGAATCAGGGTTTGAGTAAATTTCTCCTTGGACAAAACACAATGTTCATTCATTTTTAGAATAAATGTACTCACCATTAACCCACGCACTGCAGGGAGGGGGTTAATTCACCCTTCTCATTTTTTTATAGCGGGAAAATGGTGGCGCGCAGCGCTGCCATATCTCTCACGGATGTTTGAGCATCAATTACCCACACTTCGTGAAAGTTTTGACCTCATGTCGTCTCAGGTATGGTCATAAGGTCACGTCAAGTGACTTTACCTCCAAGCATTTTTATGGTCGTGCATGCCAAGGCCACAGTCTTTGTCCGAAAGATTTGGAAATTTGCCAGGATTTACAGAGTTTACCCGTACCTTACAAATTCGTGTTACTCGAAACTTGTCTTATTGAACACCTAAGGTCAGGTAAATTTCCTGACCTCCCCATTACAAGTGAACGAGAAAATATACCAAATGTTTAGAGATGCAAGTTCAGGACCATTGAAGCCGGCGCCGCGGCCCAAATTTGGGCCCGGCGGCCTGAAGCTGTGTCGAACTCAGGCTTGCCGGTTCGCTGCCGCTCAGCGCAAGTTCGGGGGGTAACATATTGTAAAATGAAGTATGAAGTAGACATGCAGATAACTGACTGCCGGTTCTGGTGGTGCTGCCACATCTGGCCGGGCTTGATGCCGGTGCCCACTCATTGATGTGCGTGGCTGGTGCCGGTGCCGGCTCTGGTTTTGGGCATACATTCTTGCCTCATCTACAATACTTCCTATTCAGATCTTTTTGCATTGGATTTTTTAGAATCATGTTATTAGCTCATTATGATAAAAACAGGTCCATTATTGTCAGTGACTATGTATCCGCCCTGTATTATCCGCCCTGTAGCTCATGGGAGAGCAGCTGGTCTTCTGAACCTATCCCCAGTAGTGAGCCTGGGTTCGAGTCGCTCGGCGCTCGCTATTGCGTCCTGACAGGGATATGGGCCTGCGGCCGTGGCAGCGGTCGCACTCAAGCCATGGTAACGTCAGCGAGGCGGGCGGACCGTGTCCAAGGTATGTCGGGCACGTTAAAACTTTTCGTCTTCTAAATTCTGCCGTGTCCAACAGAAATTGCGCAATCGGTTAGTGAAGGTCAGGACCAGCGGCAAACAAGCTCTCTTAGCGCGAGTTCTGACCTCGGAAAGCCATCCATACAAAACATTCGGACTAAATTTATTAAAAATGTTAAGTTCATTTTAGGGTCATCTGAGGTCATCAGCCATTGTTTTGCTCATAAACTCTTGACTATAATAAAGAAGAGCCAATTCGGGGATGACACAAATATGTTTGTCTCGTCCAGCTGCGTCGCTCATATGCAGTATCACCTACCCTGGCGTCACCAAATTAATCTTGATCTAATGTAAAAATTCCTCAGTTGACCCTAACAAGTTCACCATTAATTGATTTTTCAACCCACCTTGACCAGAAAAACACATGATCATCAAATAGTTTCCCTGTCTTTGTAAGGCGAAATGCTAGTCACGAAAAACAGCTTTGCCAAACATAGCCTTTTTGACCTTTGATGACCTATGAAACTTAAAATATTGACGTTATCTAAAATCTAGGAATGATGGCATTTTCATTTTTCAATAGATTTCGATTGTTTCTTTCAGTTTGTTTCGCGCTATCATAGTTTCCGATATATTTGGGAGTTTCTGGAGCGAAATCTTAAAACCGGAAAATCTTACCTTTGATGACCTCTGGTGACCTCAATTTTCACCTGACCTAAGAAAAGACCATATACTGTCGATAGAGCTTGTCTCGAGCTATCTAACGCCGTTTTTGCTTGTCGCTATGTATCGTAGTTTTAAAGATCTCAAGGGGGCGTAGATCACCCCCCCCCCCTGCAGTTTGTGTTCGGAGCGAGCCCCCTGCAGTGCGCGGGTTAATCGATACGCACTGAAGTAGCGATACATAAGATATGGTAAATGTGTTGAGATATCATTCACAGTCCCTCAAGCGCAGACTCTGGTTACATCACAATCATTTCGCTGGCTGCAATTATGCCTGCTTCAACTATCGTTTATCTCATTTTCTATAACATAAGCCCTGCCATTATTCGATGCTCCTCCCATGATCCTAGATTAACTATGTCAAGGCATAATGTCCACAGGCAAAATGAGTAACTGTCTAAAGTCAAAACAGCTCTTATTGGCATCGCGACAGGGTGTCATTCATTTGCAGTGACTCGCCTGCAACTTAACGGTGCTGAGATCTGTGTCGACCAGGTCCCTGGCCAGACCGAGGTACTGGTCCAGTGTGCCAGTCAGCAGGTCAGCCTGCCCCCCTTCTGTCGCTGTCTGGCCCGCCACCTCACCGATCAGTGCGCTCAGACGAGGGGTGCTGAGCTGGGCAGCGGCGGCCAGCTCAGCCGGCTGACCCAGCTCAAACACGGTCAGCACGGCGATCGGTCACGCGGAGGTGCTTGTTACCAAGCCTGACAAACGGCCCGCCTGCTACTGTAGACCACAGACCAATGGCACCTGACCTCAGCTCAATGTGCCAAACAGCAAACGGTCAGCAGACTGAGCTAGACAGTAACCTTAACCTTCGACACCTGGAATACCTACCATGACTATACGTACAACCCGTACCCAAACACACCTTGTCACTTAGCTAAACCAGCTACAAAACCTACAGATTCCGAAGACCAGACACTTCTGCATGCCTCAAGCTCTTACGCACTATACTGTACATACACGCGTTCAAACCATTAGTACACCTGTAACACACACGTGCTACAACCACAACAAGACCTCGTGAAGACTATGCATAAGACCCACACAGGAACCTCGACCTAATGATCTCCTAAACATCCAAGCCTGACCCATAATACCGATACCACTGACCCAAGCAACATCACAAACTAACAGACCGTACAGCGACAGACATAGCCTGACCTAGCCCTAGCTCCAAACCTGTTACACAGAGCACATAACATGTCTACAACCCTTAACCCGGACTCAAGGACACTACCGTGCAAGCAGACTGCTGCCAGCCTCGCACTGTCTGTAACACGGCACACATGTCGCACACGGACTGTCAAGTGCGATTCCTAAGCTCATCGGCTCACGTGAATCAACTGAGCCGAGTCAAGTGACAGCTGAGAGAGACACCAGCTGCGGTCGACGGCCGCCGGCTCGCGGGCAGACGAGCACCTCTCTCCCGACACACAAATGTGCCCCAGATGATAGCTCAGACATACAGCCGACACATGCAGAAAACAACTCATCTCCTCTACCTCGTCTGTTTCTACAATGACAATCTGCTACCCATCGGAGCTGCCTGACAGGGAAAATGTTGAACAACAAATATGCGGTGATCAATGATCATGCTAGCAGTTTTGCCATTTCTTTGGTTGTTCACGAATGTTCAATAGTCTGTTTTGTATCTTAATTCTCCTGGTAATTTATAGCAACTCCAATGAATGCCGGCGCGTCGAGGCTCCTGTGTCAATGGAGTTCGTCGGTTTATAATTAAATGCCTGCGCCGACTGCCGACAGTTCGAGGAAAATTATATCACGAACAGACCGCTGTGCTGCTTAAATTAGCATGCTAAGAACTTTGACTATTCCGGTTAGATTGCAGTCTCTGGCGTTTAATCAAACCGAACTGTGCCATTCTGAGAATCGGAACACTTGATCTCAACACGTATACAAATAAGAATATTTATGTGACAAATGTTAATCGAGTGAAAGGAAGGCCTTATATTAATCTAATAATTCATGTTTTAAAACTTATTTTAAACTAAAAAACGAATAAATACCCGACGTTTCGCATTTATTGCTTAATCACTGGGCATTTATTCGTTTTTTAGTTTAAAATAAGTTTAAAAACATGAATTATTAGATTAATATAAGGCCTTCTTTTCACTCGATTAACGTATATAAATGTTATAGTCAGAAGTTCACTTTGAAATCTATTCAATTAATCTCAAACTTAATTGTTACACATTGAATGGTTATCGTTATCTTTGATTTTATATCTCTCTGTAAAAACACTAACACACACACACACACACATACACATATATATATATATATATATATATATATATATATATGTATATATGTATATTTATATATATATATATATTTATATATTAGCTGGGATGCCCGGCGTTGCCCGGGCAATTAATTACCTAATGTTAGCAATAATGACACACTTGATGTATTTTGTGATGCTTATAGTGTGCGGACTTGAAAAAAATGCAGTACCCGAGTAGCGTCCAAAGAATTTACACTTTCCATGCTATAAGATGTTAACTATACTGACACAAAGGCACCCTTGAAACATGGCGTGGTTCTAGCTAGGGATGTCCGTGCAAGTGTGCTGTCGATGAGCGGGGCTCGTTTTGTTGTAACTTCCCCGAACACAAACAGTCAGTAGGAATTGAGCATTGGAAATGTGGGCATGCGCCTTGATCGAAGCATAAATTCGAACCTTATCATAACCTTTGAGTGTGCGGTGTAGTGGAGCATTTGGGCCGGCAAGATTGGGACGGAGCGTTGCCTAGTTGCTTTCTGCCGTGTGTTCTCGCGCACGGCGGAGGGGAAGGCTAAGAGGCCTCCGAGACACTTCGCATGTTGGTGCAAATACGCCCTGCTTAAGACTCGACTAAACGAGAAGGGGTAAGAGGTGTATTATAGAAGACGCGGAAAAAAAACGTTGCCGGAAAGCTCGCGACTAAGCTCGGATGTCATCTCATTTAGCTAAAGATTCAATATTGAGGCGTTGCGAGGCAAAGGTGACGTGCTCGTGAGTTAGTTACATGTCGAAACAACTTCGGTATAGTCGATTGACGCATAGAACAGGTCGGATATGGAATAGCGAATACGGAAGTGGCTGCATTAAAAATTTTCATCTGAGTGGGTGTTCCTCAAAATTGAGCTCAAATCAATATGTTAAGGCTCCAGGAGTCATTTAAGGGTAAAAAATAAAAGTTTTGGTAGATGTGTTTTCCAAATAACTTTTCACTCTAAATAGATAGAGCGGATTATTTTCTCTAACAACCTCATGCGTGTTCCTGTCTCGCTCTAAGAGCCGGCCTTGTGTGTTAACCAAAAGATACTACAATGGTGTGACCTTCAGGATGAGGTGGCAATTTTCTCAAGATTTGGACTCAGGTCCAGTTCATTTGGTGACCCCGATTAGTCATCGCGGTGAAAAATATTTCTGTGTGGTTTATGTTTGTTCCACAAATAGCCCCCTCGTGAAGATTATGCTGACTTCAGGAAATTGTATGGGTTTGTGCCAAAATCCTAACCAAGGGGTTTTGCGAAATTCCATAACGGTCAACACCGATTTTCCATTTGCCTTTATTATTCTAGTATATATGTTATAGTACAAATATATATACATTTATATTATATTTATTATATATATATTATATATAAAGATATATATGTGTGTGTTCTGTTGCGTGTGTATATATTTTTAGTTGTCTATTTGGTTCCAGATAAGCTCGCGCTGGGTTGTCGGCTGACACAAGCAGTTAAAGGAGTATAACGCCTTGGAAAATATGATAAATGATGGAGATGAGAGCCACTCATCTGGGCACTCATCTATATCAATCCACATACTTTTCCCAAGGCGGTATATTCCCTGAAACTGCTGTGCCAGCCAACCCAGCGGACGCTTATTTTGGAACCAATATTACATAAGTACCAAATAAATTTAAATGACCAATACCAATTTCTGTCGTTACCCCTTATACCAGTATAAAGTATACGCCACCTGTCTTATTCTATGTAATCCAATTCTTGTACAAACAGTTTCGACTCAGATATGTTTTATTTATTTCTCAGAACTTCGGGCGGCGAAGGCAGCTGGTAGACTGTTAGTCTTTTACCCCATGCCACTTGGAGGAATTTGATAATTAATGTAACTCAGTAGGTAAGAAACCCTGGGCTAAGCTCCGCCCCTGTAGCTCAATGGGAGAGCGCTGGTATTCTGACCTATCTCGGTAGTGGCAGCCCGGGTTCGAGTCGCTTCGGCGCTCACTATTTGCTTCTGACTGGGATGGCCTGCGGCCGGTGGCAGCGGTCGCACTCAAGGCCAGGTGACGTCAGTGAGTGGGGCGGACCGTGTCCAGCTATGTCGGGCACGTAAAACTTTCTTCTAAATTATGCCGACCAACAGGAATTGTGCGGTCGGGTGGTGAGGTCAGGGCCTGCGCAACAAGCTTTGCTTAGCGCGGGTTACTTATCCCGTACAAATACTTAACGAATCAATATATTGTATTGTCGACCATGCTGGAATCAAAATGTCGAATCACTTGCCTCCTGGCTTGCATGCGATGATCACTTAACCAGTAACCCCTCAATAATGCAGCATCTGACAGGAAAACGTCGACCAGAACATTCGCAATTATTCTGTCCGTGCAGTTGTATCACTCCTTTAGCTGCTCACGAATGGACTCTTTCTCTCCTCTTGGTCTTAAATATGTTGTGTAGTTGTACATTCACTGTACAGTCGTACAAACTCCAGTGAATGCCTGGACGTCGTCGACCCCGTGCCAGTGGAATTCGTATGTTGATATTGAAATGCCTGCGTCCAGGAAATTTGCTTACTGATAGATGAATTATATACATTAATATGGAAGTAAGCAAAAATTTTCGTAAAGAGATATTGAGCAAAACATTCAGCGTCTATGTCAGAGGAGTGTTTCCCTCTTGTTCAGAGTAAAATGCGATTACGAAAATTTGTAAATCAATACTTGAGTGGCATCGACACAAAATTCAAGTTCAAGTTCGTGTATTCAGGGAGCGTCCACGCAGTGGCTATTCTGCACCCAGTCAATGTGTACAGGAAAGACTCAGCAATAATTAGCGGAGATGATCACTAAATAATTAGCACAGATGATCATTTCGAGCATCCTTTTTTAACATACGCGATTCATGTTTCAAAAACATACGGGTACACTTTAAGTTAAAAAGACCAGTCAGAGAGGTCAGTGTTTTAGAATGGACAAGAAGGCACGGCGCGAGGAGGCGTGGGTGACCGTTTGGGGCAGCATGTTCCAGGCGGTGGTCGCGCTGTAGGGGAATTGCCGCTGGGTGGAGGACAGCCGTACGCGCAGGAGGTGCAAGTGAGCCGACACCATTCGCGGAGACTCGGGTTCTACGCAGCGAGGCCTCCTCTCGTGTTGTGAAAAGCGAGCGCAGCGCAAGAGGACCGACTAATGCATGAGAGAGGAGGCAGGGGCAGGCCGTGTTGGATGCAGTAGGTTTTTGGCGAGGTGCATCATGATATGGAGCTTGTGATGTTAATATTGCGATTCCCTGTTGGGTCCTGGACTTCTGGCGGCAACGACAAAATACGCTGCGGAGAGTAATATCCGTCCCTTCCATTTCGGTCGCATCACCCAGCTTCTACTTGCAATTTCCAATTGGTACACACATGTTTGATTTGGTTCGTGCTCCAACGTTACCTACGTTCTGTGGCGCGTCGGATGGTAATGGATGTCACGTCGCGCGCGCCGCCTCCACTTCGAGCAGTACTCACGATATGCAGTGCGCGAATTGTGCTGAGCACGCGACGGATGCGGCCGCGAGGGACGACCTCAGGCCCATCCGAACAGATACACACATGCGCCACCTCGCGGGCCGCTGGCGACCCTCCTCGGACACAGGGACTGATCTTGGGTCAGGCCGACCGGCAAGGCGCCGCTGCCGCTTCAGCTGCCCAGAAGGCAGAAGGACACGCCCGGCGCGAGCTGACCGAGCAGAGCAACAGCGACTCTGTGATGTCAAGAAGATTACATCTCTTGTTCAGCTCGGTCCAGAACGGCCACTACACAGTAAATCTGTCAGTGAACGGGTAAGCGCTAACATACTCGTGATGCTGTCAGCTTGTTGAGCGCGGCCTACTACGAGATACTGCACTTGCAATTTACTAATGACTGCTGTAGGAGTGGTGTCCGTAACGGTTCGCTTGATTTTTTAACGTTGCCAAGAATGTCTGTCACCATTTAAGTCAAGTTTAAGCGGGGTTAACGTTCCAAGTGATCAAAGAGCCCGAAACACGTGCGGGAACCCGACTGCAAACGTGGAGGTTGTTCGTCCTGCACTAGTTTTGGACGCATAATTGAATTTCATAGAATTAAGGCAGCTTTTAGTTAAGGAGGAGGCATGAGTGTCATTATCAAGTACGTTGAGGGTCAAGCGAAAGATTGACAAGTTGGCAGCTTGCGCGTGTCTCGTAGCCACAAAGTCTCTATGGAGGAGTTGTGTTGATTGGAGTTGAGATTTTGATGTGAAAGGCGCGCGACTGCCCGCGATGGCTTCTTAACAGCGTGTTAGGGTTTTACCATGGTATTGGTTGTGAAGACGGGTGTGTCAATTTGAACGCCAGTGACCAGGGTCTTAGAGAGTATAAGAGCAAGTTAGATGAATAGCAGTGAAGGGTGAATGATGCGGTACTAAGTACGTCGGATGTTGTGCAAACTGGAACCGCTGTTTTCGACATTATTGAATGTTTTATTATGAATCGGATTAGCAGTTGGTTAGGGTTAACAGATAAATTATTAAAGGAAAAATCGCGTTGCCTTTAACGGTAGTCTTTTACTGGTTTAGATATACGGTGAGTGAAGAGATTGAGGGTAAGGGTGTTAGTGAGGGTGTCAGTTAGGTCCCGCAGCGCATGGAGGAGGTAAGATGTTTACCCCTCGCCCTCGGGATGTTCGCTGTGGCTGAATAATTGAAAATCTCAATGATGTGATAAACGAGCAGTCAAGTTTCATTACCTGTATTACCAGGAATCAATTTTGATACGTAGTTTCCGAGAAAATTATGCGAAAATGAATCAGAAACTTTGGGAGATTTTTAGTATGTTGTGGAGGGGCACGGTTTAGTTGTTGAGAGTGTTAAGGCAGGGATTAGGTTAAGTGTAGTTAGTGGTTACATGTGGGGGGAGGGCGTGTAACATGAGTTGGGGGAGTGTGGGAGATAGGAAAGGCTCCTAGGGGGTATAATGTTTAGTGGGAGTGGATGGTGGAGGCTTCCGTTAGGGAAAAATAGGCCCAAATGAATTGCTAACCTCCAAAACGGTATTAATGAAGGAAATTTTAATTCTCTTCAAAAATGGGGCTTAATCAGGTTAGAGGTAGAGTGAGCAGGAGTCTCTTTGGTAATGGTCAATTTTTAGGGGAGGGAGGTAGATGTGGTGTTGTCTTTATTGCGCTAAGGTGACCCGCCTCGCTCACAGTTTTTTTTGTTAAGAATATTTCCGAATAAAATGAATGATTTTTTAAAGGTTATTCGAATAAAGCTGGATTATACATATGAGAGAACCAGTGTAAGAAATCCGTATTAACCAAAATTTTGCTCAAAGAAAGTGATCTTGTCAATGTTGTTTCATGGAGGCTGGGATGATGTGGCTCTCCATAGGCATATGGTAGCTAGATGATTCGTGCAGTTTGTTTTCAAAATAGACTTAGGTTGATTTTTGACCTGTAGTGTACGAGTATAGTTAGAAATATCAAGTTTGAGTGATGGTTATGTGTATGATTGAGTCAAATTTATTACTGGCCGTAAGTATTAGGTGTACGAGTGTAGCGATTGTGATATGTAGTTCTTAGTTATGTTCAGTTTCCAGATGTTGACCTTAGATGACCTGATCTTGACCTTTTATGAGGTCCAAGTTGTTAAAAATGGCTGTTGCTATCATTTTTGGCGTGTAAAATGACTCCTTTAAACGTGTGTTCACAAGCTTTCGTTGACTCTTGGGGCAGTGACCTTTTGTGACCTGATCTTGACATTGACCTTTGCATGCAAATTCACTTTTACTTTATGCAGGTATACACCTTTGAGAGCTTTATGTGCATTGATAGTCTTAATCATAGCATTCTAATTGAAGGTATGAACCATAAACTCAATTAACTCGAATTTTCCATGTGACCTGACCGTGACCTGACATTTGACCTAACTTGAGAAGAAGAAAACAATTATGTGCATTTGATTCATTTCATTGAGAGCTTTCGATCGCCGCCTTGCGCGTCTCACTGCGATTATTGGTTCGGAATATACGAGGGGGAGGGGTAAAATTCCACCCCCTACGCCGCGCGTTTGGCTGGAGACCCCTACGCTGCGCGGGTTCAGCGAGAGTTGAAGGGGCTTGGGTCTTAAACCGGCATTGGCTGGGGTCTCAGCCGAACGCCATTGGCGGGGGGCGTTTGTCAACCCCCCTCGTTATCTGTAGAACTAATAAACGCAGCAAGACGCGCAAGGCGGCAGTTTAAATCTCTGAATGAGACGCATCTAAATAATGCGCGATTTTGTATAAGGTCACATGTCAGGTCACAGTCAGATCAAAGGGCAAAATTTAGATGTTTGAGTTTGCGGGAAATACTTGCAATTCAAAGCCAGACTGAGAAAAATGCAGACTGAGACTATTATCACCCAAAGTGCTCTCAAAGGTGTGATGCATCTCCCGTATAAGCAAAAGTGAAATTGTAAGCGAAGGTCAAGGTCAAGATCATGTCAAATAAGGTGAATATTGGAAAGAGGTCATGCGACACATGTTTTATATTTAATTTTAACCCGAGAATTCGATAGGAACAGCCATTTGCACGCCTGATCCGATAGAAGGTCAAGGTCAGGTAATTTAAGGTAAAAATTTGGCATTAAAAAATATCAATAAAAATGCATGTTTAAGTGTCGGGAGTGTCATATCAAGTTTGTAACGTAAATGATAATTCACGAGATTTCAAAGTCTCCTCTATTGTGGCTTGAAAATACAGTGGTCTCTTGATTCTAGTGTGTTTTGGTTGATTCGTTGGTAGTTGGTACCTTCTCATATAATGATTTCCACAACAGTTTCTGAGCCAGTTTTGTCTCAGAAATACAGTGAGGGTCAAGTCAAACCTTATCTGTATCTGGTCAATAAAAACAAAAACACGTAGGTACTTAAATAAAACGTCATGAGGTAGGTACTCATACTTTTGGAACCATGAGTCAGTCAAAAACTAAAATATTGCCTTGCAATTTTTTGTTTGAGTATTTTCCATGTATGGTTCTCATACACATATTCCGTTTTTGCAAATATTTAAAAATGTTGGTTTGAGGACATTTTGACACATTTTGTTTATTATTTGGCTTTGAAACCCAAAATTTGTAAAACACCCGATATCGCCATTTTCTAGCCCCATCTGCTATCTTTTGACGTTTGTTTTGCATTTTGCTTTATAAATAGTCTTTGTACGGCCTGTTAAAGTTAAGGTTATTTTGCGTCAAACTGGTGTGTAGTGACATCACTTGATTTTATTTAGCTCGAATTCGTTTCAATCTTTTGTTGTAATCACAGATGACGTAAAAATGATGAAGAAGAAGATACCTGAAGTTTTACGTTGGTAGCACTGTCCGTTTTTCAGCTATTGCGAAAATCTCTGGGGGCGTTTTTCGCCCCCCCCCCCCGCCAATGGCGGGTTCAGAATAGCTTGCTTGAAATAGACTCGAAATCATCAAACTGTAGGCTTGTTCGGGAGTTTTGATAATGATTAGCCTGAGCCTGACCTTGCATTCTCGTAACACTTTGAAGTGTTGACAAAGCCAGAGGTAATTGACTTAGCCCAAATTAGCACCAGTAGAAGAAAAAACATTCATTGATCTTGACCAGGTTCCCTAATCTCGTTAACTCCGATGATAATTTAGCATAAATATGTCCAGAGCTTATATTTAAAATTTATCATTAAAAATGTATCAGAAAGGTAGGAGAATTTAACCTCGCCCTACTCGGCTACTACTACCACTCTGCCTGATAGCCCCCCCCCCCCCCCACCTCTGATGTGTGGTTTTTTAATAGCATTCTTGAACAGTGAGGCATGGAATCTATCTGGAAATTTGTAGCTAGCTGAGATTTACACACATATATACTGCTGTCGAAAATTATTGAAAAATTGGTTAAGTAATTTTTTAAGATAATGACGTATAAGTGACGTCTGTTTGTAAAAAGTGATAAATGTTTATGAAGAATCCTAGTAAACAGTGGAGTTTTTGCAGTAAATGGACAAACCGAACATAATATATGGAATAATACATTCTTAAAGATATTTGTTCTCTAAAATATGTTTCTGAGTTTTTTACTCAAAAAAAGTAAAAAAGTGATGTACAAATATATATACAAAATCAATATTTTCAAAGAACGTTTCAAAATCGCCAATACCACGTGAGAAGAACTGATTCCACTCAAGCCATATACCCAAAATCCACATTAATAAAGCAATATGTCTATTTTTGACTGAGTGATGGCTCTCTAAGTGTAAGATACTTATGAGTTATGACGTCATTTTTTAATAACTTTTTGAGTTTTGTTGACCAGATACGAACAAATAAATGCCTTTTCTAAATTTTGGAGCAAAAACTGGCCTAGAAACATGTTTTTTTGTTTGCATTTATCAATTTCTAATTTTGAGGTTTTCTGACAGAGCAAAATCGTCATTCTGGACGTTGTCGAGTCCAGGTCAATCACTTGATCTGAAAGGTCACCCGTTGACCTGAAACTTTAAGATTGTATATCATTATACTCCTCAGATGACAGGCAGCACGTTGGTTCTTTCCACGCTGCTCTATGTCGCTTGGTCGTCGCCGGACGTCGGACAGCCCGTGAGCACTCAGCGTCCCTATTCTGACTACCAGGCGCCCCTCAGACCACTTTGGCGCCCCTATCGAAATTACAGGGCGCCCTGCAGACCCTGGATTGTTGGAAGGCGCCTCTAAATTGGCCTGCAGTCCCCTCCTAAAAATCCTGAATCCACCCTTGGGTCACGTTGCTCTACTCACAGTCTGATGGTGTTGATGGTGTGCCGATGGGGCTGCGAGGAGGCCCGACTGGGGAAATAGGAGCCAACCACCGCCCCATACAGCAGAGCCGTGACCAGCAGCACCAGACAGGGCACCGCTGCAAAACAGACA
>VOPJ01016096.1:0-14324 GCA_014673585.1 Semibalanus balanoides | reverse complement strand
ACGCTTCACGTGGTCTTCCGACTATTGAAGAGCCCACAATACCGTTCTTCGCGCGTTTTCGTCGGGCCTGGCAGCCTCGAAAAGGGCCCTTTGAGGGCTCAGGGGGATCCTAGGATCCCTAGGATCCCCCCTTGGATACGCCACTGCTTCACACCACCGTAACACCCAAAACGAGAACGATTACGAACGGCAATTTTACACAGACGTATAGCACCGTTCCTGCTGACCAATATCCACCCAAAATATTTTGCTTCTGGCTATTAGGTAACTTATGACTAATAAAAGTCATGTGTTCCTACATGTGTACAGTCTCGGGTAAATGTTTCGTCCCAGGGCTAATATAACAATCCGAACTAGTAGTGCGCAACTCTTTCCTAGGTGGCGCGCAGTCCGGCGGGGTCAGATTTGACGAGTGTTGCGGGCCTGCTGCAGTGCTGGAAATGAGAACCACTTGACTTCCTACGCACCCTGACACCGCGGAAGGGGTTGCGCACCGCTGACCTCTGCCTCAAAGCTCGGGGTGGAGAGGGGGAAGGAGTGGGGATAAAGTGGACTGGGTACCGGCGCTGACTACAGCCTCCCGCCGCTGCCGGGCTGTCTGACACGTGATTGCGTAATGCGCAAGTAGGATCGAGGCATAATGAACTTGGCTGGATTGTTTCGAGACGAAGAAATGGCTGAAAAGGAGAAGCGTGTGATTAACCCCTTTGCCAGTGAAGCGTCCGATACCTACGTGACCGTGCAGGGTGGGGATGGGTTGACAAGGGATGGGGGTAGCGACGACTTCCTCAGGGCCCCACCCGGCGTCGGGCAACTACTGAGGCTTGACCCTCACGGCTCTGGACAGGGTGCCAGTCGTGTCGAAGCGCTGTCGTAGAAGGTGCTATATTTCTGTAGAAATCAACAATTAATCGTCAATAATTATTTGCTATGCTACTTATTTTGCACCTCTACTGATCCAACTTTGACCTATGGCATTCCTTCCTTATCAGTTGTGAGGGGCTGCCCACAAGACGGGAGTATCTTGACTTCATTGCGCAATCGGGCACAATGCTCACGGGCAATAGCACCTCTAATCTGCATGACATGACCTTACCGCTTTCCTGACCCGGCCGGGTCAAGCAGTCGCTCCCAAACGCTGCCAGTGTGAGGGCAGAGGTTGGGTGCCAAACCAAAATGTGTCCATTGAATGGTTGGGCCCCATGCCACTTATACCCGTTCCTACGGCTATGATTAAATTAATAGTGTCGACCTGAAAGTAATAATAATAGCAATCATAACACATTGCACCGCAAAGCGGCGACAATTTTTAGACTTCGTGAGGATTTTCGACCATTAAAGAAAATAGTTCACCTTCGCCATGGGTTTTGAACTGAGATACAGTTTTGTAGGCCGTGTTAAAAACCCTTAACTGTAAGTTTTCTGTACTGAAAAGGCTCTCCAGCCGAATATATTTTACTTTTTGTCCAAGGAATGTGGGCCATAAACAAAGAATGTCTAGAATGTGGACCTTCGGGAGGCCATACAGTAATCTTATGCGACTACTCTCGAATCTGATTGGCTAAGCCATTCGATTCTTTCGTTTGAAGTTGCAGAGTACGCATATAGTTTTGGTTAAATACATAATGTACGTCCTTCTGTCCCGCATTGGCGCGATGTATGGCTATTTTTGACAATATGAAAAGAAGTTATATTTCAAAATATAATCAAATCGTGTTTGACGAAAAGCATATAAGGTGAACTATTTCCTTTAATATCTTCAGCTACCGTCGTAAGCTCACCGTAAGCTCAAGCGAATTGTGACGGTAGGAAGGACAAGCTTCGAATGTTTCATTTTTGTTACCAGGTAACCTCATTCCTCATATAACCCGGCATTGGCTGGGATCTCCAGCCACCTTTCATCGGTGTGGGGGGGGTCCCCCTGTCTAACTTCCGAACTAATGGTCCGATTTAAACGCGACATGTGGTGATCGCAAGGTCTCAACGAGCTGAATCTAACGAAGGCTTAATGTGTGTTTTCCCTGGCCATATGTCAGTCCATGGTCAGGTCAAGGGTCACAATTGAGGTTTGTATCTAAGCGTTTGATCAATATTTTCCATATAAAGCCTTCGATTGCGATCATGATCACCCAAAGTGGTATAAAAGTATAAAATATGTCCCACATTAGCTACAATGAGATTGTTTAAAGGGAATATAGCACCTTGGGAAAAGTATGTAGAATGATGGAGAAGAATGCCCTGATTACGGTCCTGGCATTCTTTTTGCGAACAAAGTCAGAATTGGTTGTAATTTGAAAAATAGCTAATATGTTTACTGTGACGTCCACCAATCTTGCGTCACCAAAGCGAATTGTGACGTCCCACAAGAGGCATCGAAGACGGCAAGACGTTTGCCCCGCTCCAGTGGAAGCTGCTTTGTGCTGGCACCGCTAACGATGGGTGCACCGGTACGTGACGCGACTGGCTGGGTCGACCGGCCGCTCGCTCGCGCCGGGTAGGGACGTGGGGGCACGCATACGTGGAACCACTAGAGTGTGCCGAGCGCCTGACCGACCTCGGTGGCGGTCGGGGCGGAACGCAAGGTAACTGAAATACTGGGGCGGACGGTTCAAAAAGCGACGTGCGGTGCAATCACAGTGGGAGGTACTACTGATGACGTGCGACAAACGTCAACGGGATTTGTGACGTTGAAATATGACCACATATGCCCAACGGTTTTTGCGTTGAAACTCAGCAACTAGGTCGCTTTGGAGGAAAAAAATTCGGATTTGGGGGTTTCTTAGCACACCCGACAATCTGGCTATCTCGGTTAAAAACTAATGTTAAAGGTGCTATATTCCCTTTAAAAGGGTGAAGGTCAGATCACAAAAAGGTCGCTATGCACAAAACATCTATACAAGTCGGAACTCGACGCTGAAAACGAATACGAATACGACGCTAGCTTGACGGACATCTTCATTGCGGAATATGGCACAATGTATGGAGGAAGGTACTTTGACTGTCTGTCGAAGGTGCGGAGAAATGAGTCATTTCGGTTGCCTTGCGCTATTGACGCTGAGAGCCGCTGCCTTTGGCCAAGAGCACTACAGCACATTATCAACTTATATAGCTGCCCCTAGATGGCACCAGTAGTGAGCGCCTGAAGTTATGCTGCACCGCATAGCTCGAAGCATAGGTGTGCGGCCTCCGCATTGAGGAAGGGCCAAGGGGGAGGGGTTAATAAGTCTTTCAGACATAGTTCGTCATGGGTGCCCCAACCCCAAGCCCAGCCCAGCCGAAGCCCATGAACACCAAGCCCAGACCCAGACCAGGCCCATTTGAAATTAATAATATTCAGGCCCATGCCCGGTTTGACCCATTCATATTAATATCATTATTTTCGCAAAACTTGCTACCATTATCCTAGCATATTAACTTGCATACAATTTACGAGAAATGCCATCACGTACATTTGTGTTGTAGTGGATTTGGACTCATCGAACACTTTTGGGTCAACATTGTCATATTAGATTGGATCGGACATGATTTGGTAAATTGCTGCATCTTATACCAATTACTTACCATTATGTATTGTCTCACTCACGTATTGCCAAGGTTGATTGCTCATATCAATGTATTAACATAATTTACCTGGTTAAGCATCTGTTTCCAAGTAAAAACAAAATACGTTAGCAACATTGCATAACAAAAAAAATGTCATACACCCTGGCCTGCCCAGTCCCATGCAAATGTCAAAAATCCATACCCAACCCAGACAATCGGAAGAATTGAGTGAGCATCCATGGGTGCACCTTATCCATGACAAACACTGCTTTCGGGTCGTCAAAAGGGGGTAGCCATACCCTTGCTACAGAGCACCACTGATCTAATTGCCCACTATTCGACTAACCTCTGTTTGGCTGTCTGTCCCTTTTGATTTAAAGCCATACCTATCAGTTCACAAATACGTTACCTTCTTTTCAGTTATGCCCTTTGCTGACATATCTGTCACAATGTTGGAACAGAGAGGGGAGACAATGACGAGGTGTTTTGTGATTTCAGTGCTGTCCCTGGTGGGCTGCACTGTCGGCAATGAGTTCCATGCGATGGATGCCTGTCCCAATGCCGTCTTCTGCGATCAGCTTGACGAGGCGTTCAACGTCTCCGGTGTCTACGTGACCAACTCCAGGCTCAAGGTAAATGCACGGAAAGAACGAAGACATTCAACATTGCTAGAACATTGGACTGCCGCCTATCCAACTGCCTGCCTCATGTCTGTCTGGCAGCTGTATTGTCAAATGTCCACTCTCTCACTGTGCATCAGGTCAACTGTCCATAGACGTAGAAACGGGGGGGGGGGACTTGCTCCCCCTTTCAGGCTGGGGAGCAAGCAATCTTAACTGCCACCCCCCTCACACACACACACTTTTTCACGATTTTTCCTTCACCGGTCACTGATATTTCTTCAATATGAGCGCTTTAAAGTTGCGAAAATAATTATCAATTTACAACTGCTCAATACCATAACCCATACAAGAGGCGGGGATAGTTGTCAAAATACCAGGGGGTGCTTTTCACCGGTGGCTCTCAAATCCAATTTATAGCGAGAGGACGAGTAGAGAGGTTGGCGGCTCATTATGACCGCCTGAGCGCGACGGACCGTAAAATAAAAGGAAGCAAGCGGCACGAAAATGGATGCAAACATCAGTGACAGGAACAAACTGACAATGATGAAATCGAAAACCCAATATGGAGTTTTTCAACGTCATGGCCCTCGGGATTTTTTTGCCACTACGGCTGCCGCCCCCCCCAAAAGAAAGCTTCGATTCACATCAAGAATCGTAATGTATTTTAACTTGTATACGCTGGGAAGAGATAACAAAGTCACGGTGCGAACATAATAACCTTCGAGTTACATAATATCGGCACCGCAATGACGAAGTCGTCAAGTCGTCGTCATAGCTCCATTCTGATTATTTTTAGGGGAAAGTAGATAAGTACCTACCTACCTTTCATAAAAAAATAACCGAAGGAATAACCGAACTTAAAAATGAAGTAGGGGAGAATGGGGCACGTTCTGTCACGGGGCACATTCTGTCAGCGGGGTTTTCTCGTGAACTATCAACCGGAGGTATTTTGTTGTTTCGTAACATTTGTTCATTTTCGCTTGGAATGGCCCGGTACTATCAAAACAACAACATGCCTGTGACCGGATTGGTCCAAATCGGATTTTTTTCAACAGAAGTTGAAACTTTTTGAAGTGAATAAAACTTTAGCTTGTGGCCATTCAGAGAATTGTATAGTGTCTTTGAATGCTGTCAATGGGGCGACACGAATGCCAAGAATATTGTGCTGAGCGTTATTCTGCTCCAGTTCTCCCAAGTTTTCAGTACAAAGACGAAAAAAGTGTGACCTTACGTCGAGTGGGGCAGGTTTCTGTCACATCCAATCTGGGTAGCAAGGTTTCTGTCACTGAATCTGCTCATGATTCCTAGTCATATCGCCTTATAAACGACCATTACAAATGATTGCCAGCGTTATTTGCAGTTGTGGATAAGCGCTTACTAAATAATCGTAAAACGAATCGGGTGGTGCAATGCTGCTCACATAATATTTCGTGCCTTAAGGACCCTTTTTCTAAGGAATTTTCATTAGGTGGGATTTCTACTGGCGGATCTAGACTTTTAATTTGAAGGGCAGAATTTCAACTACGTTTCGTCAGCCAGAAGATGTTAACCGGGGAAGGGAAGTCGGGTTGTCAGCGCTAAGAGTCGTTAGGCGGGAGGGGAAGGGGATGGCGTCGGGGTCTTATCGCGTCAGATTTCATCACTCCCTGAGGGACAGGTGTACTGTCACATGTCCACTGTCTCCCTGAGGGACAGGTGTACTGTCACACGTCCACTGTCTCCCTGAGGGACAGGTGTGCTGTCACACGTCCACAGTCTCCTTGTGTGACAGGTGTACTGTCACACGTCCACTGTCTCCCTGTGTGGCAGGTGTACTGTCGCATGTCCATTGTCTCCCTGTGTGACAGGTGTACTGTCACATGTCCACTGTCTCCTGTGTGTCAGGTGTACTGTCATATGTCCACTGTCTCCCTGTTGTGACAGGTGTCTGTCGCATGTCCCATTGTCTCCCTGTGGCAGGTGTACTGTCACATTTGTCCACTGTCCTCCCTGTGTGACAGGTGTAACTGGTCGCATGTCCATTGTCTCCTGTAATGACAGGTGTACTGTTCACTGTCCATTGTCTCCCGTAATGACCAGGTGGTCTGTCACATGTCACTGTCTCCCTGTGGTGACAGTGTTGTCACATGTCCACTGTCTCCCCTGTGTGACAGGTGTACGTCACCTTCCACAGTCTCCCTGTGTGTCAGGTGTACTGTCACATGTCCACTGTCTCCCTGTGTGACAGGTGTACTGTCACATGGAGTCGGGCCGGTGGACGGAGGTGCTCAGACGAGGTGAGGACGCGGCCCGCACGCCTGTGCCGGAAGCAGAGAGCAAGTCGTTTGCGACCGGAGAGGATCCCGACCCCATGATCACTGGCTTCGGAGACGGCGCCACCGGCGAGTTCTATGTTGGTAAGCTGCTGTTCAACACCGTTGTCGGCCAGAGACGGCCACCACACACCAGCGATTGGCCCCGTCGTGCCTTCTTCTATCTCACTGTGTCACAGCTAGTCTGCTTTTTGAATGGCTGCTGCTGAAAATCCATTGTTTTCACTGCAAAAGTGAAACAAGAAGCTCATGTTTGCCCTGCTCATGCACTAACTGGCCGTTTTGATGAGACTGGGAAAGTGTTATAGGGATGGGTGTAACTTTGTATGTGGTTGGCGTAGAAAGCTCCACACCGACTTGAAAGTTGGTGTGGAAAATCCACACCAACTTATTGTAAAATAGATGCAATTTTGACCATCCAAAGGGGTTTTTCGGGGTCGTGTGTAAGTTTAGACTGTACTTTTCTATGCAACAATTCACTTCTGCACCAATTACAAGACAAGTGGACGAAATTCGGGAAATCAAAATAACAAAATAGCCGTTTTCACGATGGCTTATTTTGCGCGAAATGTTTTCAAACATTTTAAAATGTTTTAAAATGTTTCAGTGGTAGCCGTCTTCACGATGGCTAATTTGCCGAGACATGTTTTAACCCTCGCCGTATGGGACCGTAGGGGCGAAGTTAAAAACATTTTTCGCCAATTAAGTCCATCGTGAAAGCGGCTACTACTAAAAACACTTTTAACAATTTTAAAACATTTTAAAATGTTTTAAAACATTTCGCGCAAAATAACCCATCGTGAAAACGGCTAATAAGATTACTTTAATGTCAATCCACACCAACTTTGAAAACGTTTCTACGTCCATGGTTATAAGTGATACATGCATAGTAGGGTGTGTCATCAGTAACAAAACCAAGTGCCTCAAAGAAATTCCTTGGCGCTGGAGCCCAAAAGTACACGGCATCACAAAAGTTCCTCCCATAAACTTGAATTTCGTGAGGCGGTTTGCGGAGCCGATCGAAGTGTCCTAAGAAACTGACGCCCGCGTTGCAGTCTCCGTATCTTTGAGCGCCACTGGTTGCCGCAGGTAACAAAGCATTGGCAGCAAGCGATGCAAAATAACTTCGCGGAATGGAAACGTGCTGCCGAGTTCTTCTGAAACTGATACGTGTGCAAATGTGCCATTCTAAGCTCCTCCAATAAGCAGTTTCAGAACATTGGTAACTGATTGTCCTATTGCAGAAACTTCATGTGTTGTTGAGTAATAAATCGCTGTACGAGTACGTTAGATAGTATTGCTTTTCGACTGTCACTTCTCTGAGACACCTCATGTGCTGCAAACAAAATCATGTCTATCATATGACACACTATAATATTTACTTTTGGAACAACTTATACAACTTTTTCAGCAGTGCGGCGCTTGTCTAGATTCATTTACTGTATTTGGAAAAACCAACGCTCGTATAAATAACACATAATATACAGTGCCGAGTCCCTTGGTACGGCAATAGATTATCAAAACAATCGCGGTAGCGCACATAACCATGAGTTGAGGCGCCTTTAAGCCCAATAGCGTCAAGCATGAACATTGAAAATAATACGACATTATAATTTATAATATGGCATAAACGTAATGATAATGGGTTAATCTTCACAATTAATATATAAAAACAATTAATGATCTGTGAAGAAGTTTCAACATTCATTGCTGATGAATTTCGAAAGACAATATTTTTCATATTTACCTAGCATATTCAGTGGTCCGATTCGCCGCTGGCTAAACGCGGTCCGGACAGAGTCGCTTTGGACCCCGGGTCAGCAGGTACAGCAGCTGCTTGGACATGCTTATGCTGCTGGACAGGTCAACCGGGAGATTGGGCAACGTGCCCATGTATACGACTCCCTGAGTCTTAAATTCTACAACGTCTCATCCCAGACCTCTCCGGAGCAGGTTCTTTGCGATGAGTCCAGAAGAATATTTTCGTCCGTGTCGTTGCCGTTCAGGTTCAGCACGGCGGCGGAGGTTCAGCTCGTTGCCGTGCAGCTGGCAGATTAACAAGTGCACGGGTGACTCGGTGACCAGCTCAAACAGCCGGCACACGCCGACCTTTCGTCCCGGTGTTGACGGCTGTGCCGTCGTAGCCGTCGCAGCTGAGCAGCAAACGGAAGAGCCCCGGATCTTCGCCATCCCAGCGATAAACTTTGAGGCCCGTGAGCTATTAGACATCTCCTGGTACAGACCAGTCACACAGCCTCCACTCCTGCGGGCTGCGAGATCTGAGTGACGGCGAGTTGCGGACATAGTGCAGGCTCCGATGGCCATTCCGCCCTATCCAGTTCACACCCCGGCGGTGGAGAGGGCCGTGCACACCGTCACCGATGCCGTGATCGGCGGTAATGGGAGAAGGGGCGCGGCCATGGCCTCACCGGCCAGCAAGCTCAGGCACGCGCAGATTCCTCCCTACCGTCAGTTTTTAAGGAAACATCTGCTCAGAAGGTAAGCTGGAAGTTTCAACTAATCGCATCCTCAAAAGTGTCAGATTCCCGTTTCGACTTCAATTGTACAGTAGGTTGAAGTACATGCACAACATATATTGTCCAATAGATTGAAGTCGATACGGTAATCTGATTCTTTCGAGGATATTATTAGTTAGCAATTGCCAGCATACCTTCAGAGTAGATTTCCAGATTCTCCCCACCATCTTTCTTAAAGCAGATGGTGGGGAGAATCTGGCGGTGCCTGAGCTTGCTGGCCGTGATGAAGCCATGCCGTGCATCTTCTCCCATTACCCCCGATCACGCCTCGGTGACGGTGTGCACGGCCCTCTCCACCGCCCATGGGTGTGAACTGGATAGAGCGGGATGGGGCCATCGAGCTGCACTATGTCCGCAACTCGCCGTCACTCAGATCACGCAGAAGTGAAAAAGGCCCTTGGTTGTGACTGTTCGCACCAAGATCATGTCTGTAATAAGCTTCAACGGCCTCAAAGTTTATCGCTGGGGCATGGCGAAAGATCCGGGGCTCCTTCCGTTTGCTGCTCAGCTGCGACGGCTGCGACGGCACAGCCGTCAACACCGGGACGAAATGCGGCGTGTGCCGGCTGTTTGAGCTGGTGACCGAGTCACCCGTGCACTAGTTCACCTGCCAGCTGCACGGCAACGAGCTGAACCTCCGCCGCCTGCTGCTGAAACCTGGACGTCAACGACCCAGGTACCGAAAATATTTTTTTTTTCTGGACTCATCGGCATAGACCTGCGCGAAAGAGGTCTGGGAGAGGAACGTTGTGGAATTTTGAGACCTCAAGGGAATCGTCTGCATGGGCACGTGCCCATCTCCCGGTTGACCTGGTCCAGCAGCTAATCATGGGCCAGCAGCTGCTGTACCTGCTGACCTCGGGGGCTCACAGCGACTCTTTCCGGACCGCGTTAGCCCAGCGGCGAATCGGACCACTGAACTATGCTAGGTAAATATGAAAACATATTGTCTTCGAATTCATAGCAATGAATGTTGAAACTTCTTCACGCATCATTTGGCTGTTCATGCACTTATTGTTAAGCATTTACTCAGTCTCATTATCATGCGTTATGCCATAGTATGTCGTAATATGTTTCTTGCTTACGCTATTTGCTGATATGTATTGCCCGTTACATTTAAGGACTCGGCGCTATGTAATGTCTAGGTATTTGAAAGTGCGGTGTTCAGAATACATTAGTGGATCTAGACCAGCGCGCAAACTGCGGAGTTGTACCTATACAGTATCCACAAAGGTAATATATTAGTGGAAGTCATATGAAAGCATGATTTTGTTTGGCAGCACGGAGGTGTCTTAGAGGAGTGAAAGTCGAAAACAGTAACTATCTACCGTACTCGTACAGCAAGTTTATATCAACACAATCAGGTTTCTGCATAGACATCAGTCAAGCCATGTCTGACTGCTTTATTGGAGCTTAGATGACACAATTTTTGCATGTATCAGTTTCAGAAAGAGAAATCGTTAGCATCGTTTTTCCTACGCGAAGTTATTTTGCATCGCTTGCCGCCAACGGTCACTTGTGTTACCTGCGGTGGCCGGTGCGCTCACATACGGAGACCGCAACGCCGGGCGTCAGTTTATAGCGACACTTCGATCGCTCGCGCCTACACGAATTCAAGTTTCTGGGAAGAACTGTTATTGATGCCGTGTACTTTTGGCTTCAGCGCCAAGGAATATCTTTGTTTCAGTTGATTCCAAGAGAATCACCCCCTCGATGACACACCCTAATGCATAGTAAATAAAACATATTGCTTGTGTGCCTCCGACAGGGAACGCCATGCTGGCCAAGATGATTAGTACGCTACCGACGGTGCCGGCTCCGGGGCCGCCGCCGTCGGTGCAGCTGAGGGTGTCGCTGCTCGGTCAGGATGACGTCCGCTACTTCAGCGTGTTCGACGGCTTCTCTGCCTACAACGACCCGCTCACACTATGGGTGACATCACTGACATACAGGATGGGAACGGCAGGTACAGCTCAGCTCAGCTCCACTTCTTTAGTGAAGAGGCGGTGTGATACAGAGCAGATTGAGAACTTGTAAGATGTGTGGATAGTGCTAGTGATGATTGGGGTTCTGGGCTCGCCGACTACAGAGGTCATTCGGTGCTTCATGAAAAGACATGTGGAAAGTCACACGCTTCAAACATTTCGTCGGAGTAATGAGCTTCGAGGACAATTTATATGTTTGTGTCGGCACTTTTAGGTGGCACGGCTGTCCGTGTCCAGTGTCCATGGTTTGCTATGATGATATGCCTTCAAAATCCAACTTAGTGCACACTAAACACTATTTCTGTTGTAGGATAGCTTGCTCAGCTTAGTCCACTTCGCATTTATCTTCCTTGAATGCGACTTCAATGTTTTTAAGTGGACTTCACGGCTGCCTGACTGGACATTGTCCAGTGGCGGCGCCACCATAGGGGCAGGGGTGGCAGACTGCCACCCCTAAAATTTTAGCCCACCGTCAACATTTTACTAGTGCTGTTTTGCCAAAATTGAGAATTTGGTTAATGGGTGGCTGTGAAATATGGAACAGTTTACAGTTCCCTATGTCGGCCAATGCAAATTGTAGCCAAGTTAGCCTTTTTTCAAACTATACCTACTATATAGTCATGACCATAAAATTGACGAATTTGAATGAAACTTTCGATCTGTATCGGGTAATATACCTTGACTTATCTAACCGCGAGAGCACGGCAATGCAACAAGTGTGCCGGCACCATTCAACAGTACGGCGGCAACGGGCAGAGCAAGGTCAATAAGGGCGGGACTGGGCAAGGCGGGACAGGACAGGACAGGACAGGAAAGGACTGGACGGGACAGAGGTAGGGTAGAGGCGGGGCAGACGTGGGGCAGAGGCAAGACAGGGCAGGACATGGCAGGATAAGGCGGGGCAGGGGAGGACAGGGCAAGGCAGGGCAGGGCAGAGCAGAGCAGAGCAAGGCAGGGCAGGGCAGGGCAAGGCAAGATGGGACAGTGACACAGCCAAAATTACAGGGGCAGAGGGCATAGTTTGAGGTGGGGCAGAGCATCGCAGACGCGTAATATTTGAATAAAAAATATAAATTAAAGTAAATTTGACCTGAGCACTGCCGTGGTTTGCACAAACCACAAACTGCATGGGGGATAGCCCAAGATCTCGAAAATCACACGGTGTAGCGATGAGCAAAACAAAATGTTAGATAACTCGAAACAAGCTCTATCCAAAGTATAGGGGAGAGTGCCCATATTGCGCCCCATTAAGCGAAAACACGTCCTGTGCCTAGCATATACGTCGTATGAATATAAATGCAGCTTCAGAACGCGATCCGGACATTTGTCTACCAAAATAAACTTATCATTTAACAATCGGATCACTTTTATGGTAGCTCTAGGATTTTTCGCAGACCCTTACAAAAGGCGCATATAGGCACAGCGTGCCCTAATTGCACCATGACGGGCGCATTTAGGTGAACCGTACTTTCCAATGTTATTTATTGTTGTTTGACTTTGCAATATTACAATGAAACCATTCATTTCACTTGTGTGTGTTAAGTTATGTTTGGAACGAAGTTTCCCCGTATAGATTTTATGTGCGAAAAAGTTTTTTTAAAGTCTCACAAGGTCGCATACCATGAGGTTATTACACCGGTCAAATGACCACGGGTTGCCTTAATGCGACATGCGACGCAAATGTTATGTGCCCTGAGCAAGTATGTGTGGGCGCGATTCGGAATTCACTGCAAGTGGGAAAACAGCAAGATAGCGGAATGTTTAGTTTGAATATGGCCATTTTTGCTCAAAAGGATTAAAATGCAATTGCTATCCTTATTTAAACACTTCAGCTCTTCTATTCACAATAAAACATACAGTACAGTAAACATGCATGTTTCCAGATAATAAAACACAACATTCGAAAAAATGGATTGTGACAGCGACAACTGATCTTGCTTGCGACAGCGCCGGAAATAATGAGTTATGTTTGGGTGATTATATGCACTAAAAAATATATGGCAGATATTTTTCGAGATATTGACATGGGCGGATTTAGGAAACCTGGCGCAGTTTGGGCACTCTCCCCTACTGGCTATTTTATACAGGTTTTAGGTCTGGTCAATATTTCCAATTCAGTGTGCCTTCCCCCCTCCCCCCCACCAACTTGGACGAGGAAGTGGGTCAAATCTAGAAAGAAATCTGTATTTTGTGAATTTGTATGGTACTTCAAGCGGTTTTCTCAGCTTAGCCCCCAAACTTTTCTGGAAAAGTTACGCCCCTGTGCGGATATGTCATGTTACAATCGGCAATAAGAATACATGCGCAAAGATCGACAGAATCTTGTCCGACAGGAGAACCCATGTGCCAAACTGTTGGAGGCTTATTACAAACTGCATAATTTGCCTTATGTAGTCATATTATTGTCATGTTATTAAGAAGTACCTACCTATCGTATATTGCATTATGCTGAACCACCCTTTTCTACGAGGCGGTACTTTCATAACAGGATGTTATTTATATCAGCGGATACGCCACAGTGTCACGTCATGAGCGTTGTAATTAGATGTGCATATGAGGCCAGATCAAAGGGAAACCGGAACAACAGTGACCCGTATGCGTCTCTGTGTAGTATCGGATTTCGTTGTGATCTGCCGCCGTCATGGTAACCATGCTCAGATGTCGGCTACCCGACGCCGCCTGTCAAAAATCCGTGGAGCCGCCCCTGACATTGTCTCACACGGGCCCCATTGATTTACAGTTGTCAGTTTGGGAGCCCACTGAAACATAAATCACTCAGTAAAATGTCACGCCAAATAATATTGACAGACAGCATTGTGGATGACATAAGGGTACCCGCGCTTATTTATAGTGTTTTGCACCATATAGCTCATAACTCTTGTCAATTGAATTCCGCGCACTCACCCAACAACCGGACGACACCTGAACTCAAAACACCGCTGCCCTGTCGACCGAGAGAGCTGACGCTTGTTTCAGGCGATGGTAAACTGAGCCTTCTGGACGGCGCCAGCTACAAAGCCACCTGCACGCCGACGGTGTGGTTCTCCCCGTCCAGTACCTGTGACGGCACCTCTGACCAGGTAACCAGAAAGTGTGGTTCGGGTCCGGTACCTGTGACGGCGCCTCTGACCAGGTAACCAGACAGCGTGGTTCGGGTCCGGTCCCTGTGACGGCGCCTCTGACCAGGTAACCAGACAGAGTGGTTCTCCACGTCCGAAACCTGTGACGGCGCCGCTGACCAGGAAACCATACAGTGTGGTTCGGGTCCGGTACCTGTGACGGCGCCTCTGACCAGGTAACCAGACAGTGTGGTTCGGGTCCGGT
>VOPJ01016095.1:0-14318 GCA_014673585.1 Semibalanus balanoides | reverse complement strand
CACGGTCAATGCCACCAGCAAGGCTGGGAATCACGGCTAAGGCTGGGAAAGATAGCCGGCCGCAGAGTTCACGTTGGCCATGTGGCGGTCAGCCAGGTCGGAAGGGTCAGTGCACCACATCAGTGACATGACTGTCTCACAGGGAGTAATACTGCACACCCTGACGGCAGCTGCATAAACACGTAAAAAAACACTTTGCCAAATCGACAGAAAACACGGAGACGGCATCGAATGACACCACCGCACCGGATGACTCAAAGACCCAGAAGAAAAACAACTACAGCGCCACAGCGGGTGACAACACTCACACAAGAAACCCTAAATAAGCGGCACCAGAGAAAAACCCAAAACTCTCGCCACACACAGACAAACACAACAGACAGACAGACAGACAGGACAGACAGACGGATCAAACACGTGACAAGATATGTCTCTCTTCCCGGACCACAACGCACACGATGTTCACCACTCACCAGCGCTGCAGCGAGATCGCGCACACACGCAGGATCCACCCACCGCCTACACTACACAGCGAACCCGAGCCCCCACTGTCGCCGACTGGAGCAGCCTTACCCGGTACAGACGTGACATGAAATCCATGGAGGCCGCTGCTGACGCGGCACCGACGCCCACCAACACAAACACCCGCCGCGCGACACACACACACGCTCTCGGCAGGCCCGACGACACGGCCACACACGGCGCACTCCGCTCTCCGGCTCCGGCCGACACTGACGCCGGCCGCCGTCCGCCCGCCTGCGGCGGGGGCGGGGGCGGAAGCGATCGCCCCGTCTGTGAGGTCAGTGCCGAACCCCCGCACGGCAGCCGGACGGCCCGCCCCTCTCTGCGCCGTGCACGTGCAACCGGCGGTCAACACTGCACTGAGCCAAACGAGACGGAACTCCGACGGAGACAGTAGAACCGCGAGCCACGAACTGTCACACACCCTGAGCCGACAAACGTCCACCGCAGACCACGCATCTCCTGCATCTCCTCACTCGGAACCACTGCTGCATCTGCGCCGCGCCGGCGAGCGACGGAGGAGGGTGCGGCCAGCCGGCCGGCGGAGACACTCCCTGGTGACGTCACCGGCCCGTCTCCTCTCCCGCCACGTCGCCAGCCGGCCGCAGCCTCCGCAGCCGGTGACGTCATCGGTGACGTCATGCCGCGCGACCGGCCTGTATCCACGGCCAACGCAGCGGCATTAGGGATTCTGAATAGCATTTCGACGGTGCTGTTAGTGACAGCTCACAGCGACGAGCGGCGACGGCTGTACATCAGGCTCGGTGTTGATACAGCCAGCCATGACGACGGGGTTTGTATAACTGGGGCCCATCTCGGCCCGGTAACCCTTTCTACGGGTGTAGTCGAGCGAGCAGGACGACCTAACAGAGCTGCCAGGCGATTCGGGCCGTGACCGGGCGGATTTGTAGTGCTCTGCGCGAGGCTGAGACGGCGTCGCCTGGCACGCTCCCTTACACAACATCGTTTGGAATCAAAATGACGTGTCGGATTATTCGGCGATCAATGTTAGAGGTTGGTGACTCAAACGACTTTGAACAAGCATTCAGCACCCTTGAAGACCTCAACTTGACCATGAATGTCTGACGGATGCCGTCAAGGAATGGACAAATTAGCAAAGCTGCCCATCAAGCGGCAAATTACACACAAAACTCAAATGAGACTTAATCCGTTACATAAAAGTATTTTTTCGTATTCATAGAATGGTACAATGAAGAACGGTCTTCGCCAACGCTACACCTCCCCAAGCAGTTTTTGAACTGCGCTTTTTAGCATCATAACAATGCCTTTGCATGTGCACAAAGCAAGACCAGGACGGATGGATAAAGTACCCAAACTTAAGCACAAATGGAGAATGGAGATGTTATCGCCGGCGTTGCCGGGCGCACGCGAACATGCGATGAAGAATAGCCACTAAACCAACTCAGCTGTTGAAGTTTTGATCGCCCTAAATTGCTAAACGTTACATTCAAAAGCCATTTAAATAGCCAAGCCACACGACACATCTCACGGGAACCACCCGCTCCGTCAACCAACCAAAGACAGCACCGACCCTCTTCCCACATTCCACAGAACATTCAGACACCTACGGGGAGGGGATAACCCGAACAGAACACGGCACTTCCCGACAATGTCACAGGACACATTATCACCGTCGGGGTATGCCGGAGACGGAGAGTCGGCGCCCGACACACTCCACTGACGACTGCAGGAGAAATAGCCATCAGTTGGCGCCGGCACAGCCAGAGGAACGGATCACGAGGCTCTCGGCACAAACACGTCACATCGCTGCAGTCCGATGACGGATCAGTATACTGACAAGGCATCGCAGGCATGCGCTCTCTGCTGCACACTTCATTAATATCAGTAATCAACCGGCTTGTCAGAGAATGCACGACACGTAAAACGAGACATAGAGCACATTAAAAAACAACTAACAAACACAGACTGCAGGCAAGCACAAGTCATAGCAAAACGGTCAATCAAAATGACAAACGACACCAAACCAAACTGGAAAATGTTAGAACACATGCAAAGAGGGTGTGCATTATTCACCGTTGCTGGTGACGTTTTATTTAAGACCAACGTCCTGCTGTCATTCAGCTTAACGGTACTCATCCTCCGGCAAGCAGTTAAGTCAGTAGAGCACGTTCGAGCCTGTTTGCGTTTGTGTGTGAAAACTATTCCCAGTCACCACTACCCAATACCCACCATACTCCAGAAGGACATGACGTCAGCAGCGACCTTTACCTTACCTCGAGTCCTGAAGCCAGCCACGTTTCAGACTAAGTCATTCAAATCAGGGGGGCAAATAAATGCACCCGGCGCGGTTCTGGGTCCTTACAATTATGCATGACGCCGAAAAAGGCGGGTAACTCGGGAATAGCGGTCACGAGTGAGCCCTGCGCGGCCCGCCGGAGCCCTGCGCGACCGGCCACTACTGACAGGACCGTTAGCAATAGGCAGCGGCCTGTATGGATGAGGTACCGAGGCCGGAGAGTTGGACACAGGCGGCAGTCTGTAGGATGATACTGAGGCCGGAGATGAAACAGGCGGGCAGTTCTATGATGGATGGAGGGTACTGAGGCCTAGAGTTGGAAACAGGCGGCAGTCTGTATGGATGAGTAACTTGAGCCTGAGAGTTGGAAAACAGGCGGCAGTCTGATGATGAGCTACTGAGGCCTGTAGATTGGAACACAGGCGGCAGTCTGTATGATGGAGTACTGAGGCCTGAGAGTTGGAACAGGCGCAGTCTGTATGGATGAGAGGTACTGAGGCCTGAGAGTTGAAACAGGCGGCAGTCTGTATGTATGAGGTACTGAGGCCTGAGAGATGGAAACAGCGGCATCTGTATGGATGAGGTACTGAGCCTAGAGTTGGAACAGGCCGGGCAGTCGTATGGATGATGTGGTACTGAGGCCGGGAACGTTGAAACAGCGGCAGTCTGTATGGGATGAGCGTGTACTGAGGCCGGAGAGAGGTGCGACGACAGGCGGGCAGTCTGTATGGATGACAGTCGGTACCGAAGGCTGGAAGGTGAAACAGCTGGCAGTCTGTATGGATGATGTACTGAGGGCGCTGAGAGTGGAGCACAGCGGCAGTCTTGTAGGAATGTGTGGCAGGGAGAAGAGCGAGTGGCTCGATTCATCTTCACGTCACCGCCGCTGCTTGTCACGCGGGACCGGAATCCGCAAACAGACACGAATGTAACTATTTTTACATAATATGCTTTGTTAAATAAAAAGTGACCCAGACTTTTTCAGATTTTATGAAAAGACAGTCACACAGCCACTTTTTCATCGACTGAAGGCAACAACTACTGACATATTGAGGAAGGAGGATAGAAGGAAGACAATGATTAGAGGGGTGATGGCAACTGAAGGAACTGAACTGATGGAAATCCTGATGAATGATGTCAAAACGGAGGACCATTCACTGGGACGTGTCCACACCAGCCTCAACCCCTGCAGTCCACCTCCGAGCACTCCCCGCCTACAAACTCCGCCAGTCTCCCGACAGACTCCGCTGCCTCCTCACGCCGTCTCCAGTCTCCAGTGCCCCTCCGTCCGGCATCTCTCACCTTACGCGGCGCCGACACGGCCGAGGCGGAGCGCTGCACGTCGGCAGCGGAGACGGCCGCTCCGGCGGCGGTGTCGGGGCGGTAGGTGCGCGGCGGCAGCGCCGGCGGCACGTCCAGCCGGCCGCCGGCGGTCGACAGCGGCGTCGACGGCGCCACACCAGCCGTCGTGAAGGAGCGGTTCCGGTGCGGCAGCGGCGGTGGAGTGTCCGCCGGGGAGAGGGAGGCAGGGCGGGGCGTGGTGGGGGAGCGCGTGGCCGCCGCCGCCAGCGGGGGCGTCTGCAACAGAGCAGACGAGGCCCGGAGCCGGCGCTGACCACATGCAGGTTACCATGCCGCGGGCCTCCCCGCCTCCTCGAAGGGACAGTCAGCCACACCAGTCAGAGCGGAAATCATATTAAGCACAGCACCACCCAGATAGGTCACTATGTAGAACACTAGGAAAACAATCAGTCCAAAAGAAACCGTTAATTGGAGCAACAGAAATCATATTAATTAACGAAAAAGAACCACACGACACCAGCAGCGGCGGGCACCAGCGGAACCAGCCTGGTTCCGTTGGTGCCCTGGTTCAACCAGGCATGGCTAGTAGTCTCAGTCAGCCGGAGAAGCACCGGACATCCGGCGGCGCTCGCTCGCTCGGCCCACAGACAGCTCGCAGCATGCAGCTCTCAGAAGCTCTCCGTGCTCAGCCTACTCACCGCGGCCGGCTCGGCGGCCGTCGGGCCGGCCAGCGAGTCGAGCTGCTGGCGCAGCAGCCGGCAACAGGCCTCGGCGTTGCCGAGCTCAGTACGCAGTCGGGTGCCGTCAGCCGGCCGGCTGCTGGCGGCGGCCAGCTGCGCGCGCACAGAGTCCACGTGCCGCTCCTCCTCCTCCAGCATCAGCTGGATCGTGTGCGACTTCTTGTAGGCCCAGTGGCGCCGCGACACCGCCTGTGGGTGCCGAGAGTCAGCAGCGGTGGCGCCAGCAGCGTCAGCAGCATCAGCGCTTAGCATCAGAAGCGCGATTCGCCGGGCGGCCCCAGAGTTAAAGCTCGACAAGCGATGATATCTATCCGCAATGGTAAGCTCTTGTGATGGGAGCGAATAAGCTTGAATAAGAAAGCAGCCCCGTGCGGGACAGAGGGAAGCCCAGTCGGTCGCGGCATCCAACGACATGCACAGCTGTGCTGAGGCAAATTTAGCACCCGTTTCGCGTCGGCTCATCAATTTTCATGAGCGGCCTATCGGCAAGGGAACATGCATGCCTCTGCAGCGCAGTCTCATTGGGCGAACGGAGAGAGATACCATCGGTCGGTCGGGTCGGCCACCAGGCTGGCGTCCGGCCAGACCGCCGCCGATGGTTTCCACGGGTCAAGCTGGGCAGCAGCCGCCTCTAAGTCAATGGAACCCGACGGGACGGAGCCCCCGACAGCCCCGCGGTGGGGCGGCATCCCCACCCGGCGCGGTGGAGGGGGAGAAAGGGAGAGACGGTAGAGGACTCACGTCGACCGGCTGCGGTGAGGTGATCTCTCGCTGCTGAGAGTTGGGGATCGGTGGCAGTGGCCGCTGCGGAGGCGTGCTGGCCGCTCCGTTCGGCATCCTGGACGGGCTGCGGCAGCTCTCCAGAGTGAGCAGCACGCTCGAGCTCGCTGTGGGAGGACAACACAGGTTAGCGGCACGCTCGAGCTCGCTGAGATGCGGACGACACCTCGTCTGATGTGCTCCCATCACCCTCAGCCCGGAGGAAGCGCGGAGCGACGTGACGGTGGCGGCTCTGGGGGCCGCACACAGGACCCTCCAGAGCCGTGCGATTTACACCACCTTGAGGCGGAGGGTGTTTCAACAAGCAAGCAAGCAGCTCGTTGAGAGGGAGGGGAACGGCACAGGTTCAACAAGACATCACATTAAGGCACCGTGCTGGCAGTATACCAACCAGCTCAGTGGAGCGGTGGCACAGGTCAGGCCTGAATCAGGACACACGTAAGGTAAGGAGGCACAGATCAGGTGCAGGCCCTGACGCGGTTGGATGGGCAGATGCAGGGGAAAGGTAGTAGCAGTTCGGTTGTCGGATCAATGGGCCGCCACAACTGGACACTGGACTGTGAACAGACTAGGGACATGATGATGATGAGTTGGGCTTACGAGCGCCTCAACTCAGGCTGGGGGGTGACAGTTGCTCGCCCTCACCTCTGAGCGGTCTGCGTCGTTTGTAATAGTGACTGACGCTGGCTCGGGGCATCTCCCCGGGTTGTTACTCAGCGTCGATCACGCGTCACACATCACTGGCTCACTGGCTACACCGCGACTGAGCTCCACTCCCACACGTCAGCCCAGCGGCGACTCTGGGAGCCGACCCCTCCGGCCGGGGAGACAGGCGGGCGGGACTCCTCCTCCGGCCTCCGCACAGCACCTCTCCGGCACCGCTCTACTGGGGAGCGGTCTCCAGCACCCCCACAACTCGTCACACCACCTCTCACACACGGCAACTGTGGCCAGCACAGGACACCTCCTCCGACCACTCAGCAGGCGTACACCACGCCGGCACCGGCACCGCTTTCAGCACACCCTCCCGTCTTATTCGCACCACTGCCGCCGGTCGCAGCTCCGAGCACCACACAGCCCACCGCCGGCCCCAGTGACACACTGCTCCTCACACGGACTAAGCGGCGCGGCGCGGCGCGACTAGGCGACTGCGGCCCACAGCATCGGAGCCATCACGGCCGCCTGGAGCCGGTCCATATACGCGATATCGCACCGGACGGCGACCGGTCCTGGAGGTGGGGTCTGGAAAGGAGGTGGCCGACAGGCGGCGCGCACCGGGCGACACAGAGACCGTCACGGACGATACATGAAGTGCTCTAAGCTCGTTTAACAACGGAATACTCCCCAGTAGTGCTTTGTTTCCAGACTGGCACTCCGCCACGCTTCAGCCTGTTCATAAGGAAAGCTACGACATCGAATCACTCCTAAGCTCTGTTCGTGGTTCCAGTAAGGCCATGTAAACGGGTGTAAGGCGTAGTTGCTAGTTCCACATTGGTGATGGTGGGGACTGCGGTGGCAGTGGACAGGTCACGCGAGCTGCGGATGAGGCAGCGCGGTGTGTCGCCTGTCGTGCGGGGATGACAGGACAATCACAAACACGGGACCCTATCGACGACATTCCACGGCGACGCACGCCCTTTTCAGCTTATAAGACGGGCTGCGGCCCGTTTCACGCCGACACAAACTGAATGAGCGATGGTTGCTGGTCCACAAGCAGTGGAAGGTAGTGAATGAAATTAATGCAGTGGTATAGCGATTTAATTGAATGGCATCACAATAATGGGTTCTCGGGATTAGTAAATGGGCTAATGAGCTTCGATTCTCGGCATATTGACAGAGGTGTCTGACTAGTATTGTGTCCCGACTCCAGACTGGCACTCCCCAGTCATCAGTACGGCTTCATTATCATTGGCGCATTGAGGTACACCCTACCCAGTACCCAAAGCTTCATTATCATCGTGAAAGGAGTGTGATAAGGCGCGGCCCAGTTCATGTTGTTGGCACACCTATTCGTTCACAGAACGGAAATGGCAATGTGTGTGTTTGGCCTGCATGTGTGTGTTTGGTTGTATATTTGCTAACATCGATACCCTATCAATACGAGTAAACATGGTATCCAGATTATAACGCAGAAGTATTCGGCATCATGCAAGCGCTACAGCATTTTGAGCGCTACACATAATTTTCCTCTAAAATCTTTGGTGCATTGATTACTGTAGCCTTATATACCCTGTTCACCCCTCCGTGAAACCCCTCCAAAAACATTCGGACGCCGACCGTACATTGTGACTGGCTGTTGGACAGCAGTCACTGTCATGACACCGAGGTTAGTCGTCGAAGGGTAGGGGCAGGATCGAAAGGAACATGAAACAACACAAGTCAACATAACACGCACGCTTCAAAGACGAACAAGCCAAGCAGAAATATGAACACCTAAACAACAAGACCCGCAGAGCACTAACTGCCCAAGTACGACACAATCGCAGCAACAAATCACGACACAACCAACAAGTAGTCACAGAACTGCGCGTCCATAACAGATCATACTTACAGTTAATACAAACATACATACATTAATTATCACAGCGGCACGGCTTTACGCCACAGCAGCACAGCTCGGACCACAGTTACAACACGCCATCGGAGTAGGACACCTCACTAACCACCGCAGCAGGGGACCAGCACCAGCACCAGCACCAGCACCAGCACCAGCACCAGCACCAGCACCAGCACCAGCACCACCACCAGCACACGGCACCGGACCAGCACCAGCACCAAGCACCGGCACCCGGCATACCAGCACCAGCACCAGCACCAGCACCAGCACCAGCACCAGCACACCGGCACCGGCACCAGCACCAACCAGCACCCGGCACAGCACCACAACCAGCACCAGCACCCGGCCACCGGCACCAGCACCGCACCAGCACCAGCACCAGCACCAGCACCAGCACCAGCACCAGCACCAGCACCAGCACCAGCACCAGCACCCGGCGCGTCTACTCACAGGTGATGGAGCTGACGACCTGCTGGTGGTTGAGCTGGTTCACCGACTTGCCGTTCACCTTGATGATGATATCCAGCATCTGCACCCCAGCGCGCGCCGCCGGTCCATCTGGCGGAGACGGAGAGAAACACAGACACACACCGTCAGACGAACGCAGCGCCAGGCGACCACTCCGTACACGGTACATTCCCGCAGCGGCATAACCCAGGGTAAGGTTGTGTGAGCAGCAATGTCTGCTGATTACATTCGATGTAAGACACCGGTACACGTTTGCCCTACTATGATGATGATTGGGGTTTAAGGGCGGGCCGACAACTAAGGTCACATGCCGCCCATGTTTGCCCTAGTAAACTAGTACTAACAGCACTACTATAACAATACAAGAGTAGTCAATATCGGGTGTTTTTTCGCTACGAGTAACAATGTGTGACGATGCATAAGTTGTGCAATATAGTATCCCAATAATTATTGCTCTGAGGGAAAGTCCCAAGTAAGGCATATACAGATTAGCCTTCATTTTTGTTTCCGGTTTTCCTTTATACATGACATAGGCCAAGCCTACAGAACCTTTAAACATCATTTTCACATTCAGAATACTCAAAGCAGTCATCCGTCAAATATACAAGGTAATATACAATATTTTCGGTTTTCCTTTATACAAAACATGAGCCAAGCCTACAGAACATATTAACATTCTTTTCACATTCAGAATACTCATAGCAGTCATCCGTCAAATATACAAGGAGTGGCATGATTCACCCAGTCACTGGATTCAGGGCCAGCACAGGCAGGGTTTGTCCCTGGCTGATCCCTGCAGACCACCAGACCCCTCACAGCCGCAAGCAGGGTTTTGACCCTGGAACTTCCCTAAGACCACCAGACCCCTTTCACAGCACGCACAGACAGGGTTTGCCCTGTTGTCCCGCGACCACCAGACCCCTCACAGCCCGGCACAGACAGGTTTTGACCCTGACTGTCCCTACAGACCACCAGCGACCCCTCACAGCCAGCCACAGCAGGGTTTGTCCCTGGCTATCCCTGCAAGACCACCAGACCTCCTCACAGCGGGCGTAGTCTGAGGTAATTTAGGAGGATTGGTAGCTCAGCAGGACAATGGTACAGTTGAGCAGCAGCAGCCCACGGCAGACCACGGCAGACCACGGCAGACCACGGCAGACCACGGCAGACCATAGCAGACCATAGTAGACCGCAGCAGACCATAGCAGACCATAGCATACCATAGCATACAATAGCAGACAATAGCAGACAATAGCAGACCATAGCAGACCATAGCAGACCATACAGCAGACCATACAGCAGACCATACATCAGACCACACAGCAGACCACACAGCAGACCACACAGCAGACCACACAGCAGACCACACAGCAGACCATAGCAGACCATACAGCAGACCATACAGCAGACCACACAGCAGACCACACAGCAGACCACACAGCAGACCACACAGCAGACCACACAGCAGACCACAAAGCAGACCACACAGCAGACCACACAGCAGACCACACAGCAGACCACTTCCCTGTCGTCCGTGCGTCTGCGTGCGTACACGCCCGAGCCTGCGCTAACCCAACTGTCAAACAACAGCTAGAGCTCCCAAACTCTCATCGACCCTGAGGTCGATTACGCCAGAATTCACACCACCCCGCTGGTTATGGCTGTACCGCCCGCTGGTGGTGGTGGGTGCACCACCCGGACGGAAGCCACGCGCGCGCCGCCGCATATGACGTTAACAGATTCGCTCTCCGCTGCCGGCCCACGCTGATTCTCTACACAGCAGCCGGATTCGGCTGGCCGGCCGGCACGCGTTACACAACATCCCGACACACAGTGCCACTGACGAGAGAATGGCCTTTGCACCGTCGACGGGCGGTGGAGAGAGAGAGAGAGGGGGAGGGAGGGGGAGGGAGGGCGGGACGGAGCTGGAGCCGTGTCGGAGAATCGGCAGTGCGCGCGCTCCGCCCCGGTGCCGAGTGACAGGCTGGCAGGTCGGTATCGGTACTGTGTTCGTTCTGCGGAGGCAGGTCAGCCGGCGGGGGACCGGCTGATCACAATCTACTGCATAGCAATGCGGAGATCTGCGAGATTCGGCCTCGCTCATTCAACCAGGCGATGAGACAAAGTGGTGAAAGTCATCCTCCGTCTCACTCAGGCTGCGGCAAATCGGTGCATACGTACCAGGCAGCATGTATTTATAGAAGGTATCCTCTCTAAGGTATGATCTGCCCTCGCAATAGAATGCAAAGACCATCTCGTCCATAGTCCTATCCTCCCCCCCCCCCTCCAATCCCGGACCGGCCGGGACGGACTTCCCTGCCCAATCCTCCCACATCCGACGCCTGATCGCGTGACACGGCCGGCTCCTGACTGATTGCCGCCGATTTCAGCACTGTCACAGCGCTACCGTGGGCCGGGCCGGGGCGGAGGTTGACTCAGCCGAGGCCACGGCCGTGTATTGTATCACGCCGCTACCGTGGGCCGTGGCGGGGCGGAGGTCTGACTCGCCCACCGTGCCACAGGCCGTGTATGTATCACAGCCGCTACCGGTGGGCCGTGGCCGGGGCGGAGGTCTGGACTCGGCCCACCGTGGCCACAGCCGTGTTATGTATCCACAGTCCCGTCTACCGTGGGCGTGGCCGGGGCGGAGTCTGACTCAGCCCGCAGGCCACGGCCGTGTATGTATCACGCGCTACGTGGCCGTGGCCGGGCGCCGGAGTCTGACATCGGGCCCACCCGATTGGCCAACAGCGTGTATGTATCACAGCCGCACCGTGGGCCGGGCGGGGCGGAGGTCTGACTCGGCCCACCGTGGCCACAGCCGTATGTCATCACACCGCTACCGTGGGCCGTGGCCGGGGCGGAGGTCGACTCGGCCCACCGTGCCACAGGCAGTGTATGTTATCACGGCCGCTACCGTGGGCCGTGAGCCGAGGGCTGAGGTCTGACTCCGGCCCCGCTGGCCACGCCCGTGATATGTATCACAGCCGTAACGTGGGCGTGCCGGGGGAGGTCTGACTCGGCCACCGTGGCCACAGCCGGTGTATGTAATTCACAGCCGCTACCGTGGGCCGTGGCCGGGACCGGGAGGTCTTGACTCGGCCCACCGTGGCCACAGGCCGTGTATGATCTCACGGCCGCTACGTGGGCCGTGGCCGGGCTGAGTCTGACCGTCCCCCCGTGGCCACAGCCGCTGTATGTATCACAAGCCGCTACCGTGGGCCGTGGCCGGGGCGGAGGTCTGACTCGGCCCACCGTGGGCCACAGCCGGTGTATGTATCACGGCCGCTACCGTGGGCCGTGGCGCGGGCGGAGGTCTTTGATCACGCCCGCCGTGGCCACGCCGCTGTTGTATCACGGCCACTGCCGTGGGCCGTGGCCGGGCTGAGGTCTGATTCAGCCCGCCCGTGGCCGACGGCCGTGTATGTATCACGGCCCAACTCCGTGGGCCGTGGCCGGCGGCGGAGTCTGACTCAGCCCGCCGTGGCCACAGCCGTCTATGTATCACGGCCACTGCCGTGGGCCGTGGCCGGGGCGAGGTCTGTTCAGTCCCTCGGCCACGGCCGGTCTATGTATCACGGCCACTACCGTGGGCCGTGGCCGGGGCGAGGGTCTGACTCAGCCGCCGTGCCGACGGCCGCTGTATTGTATCACGGGCCGCTACCGTGGGTTGCCTCTCTACCTCACGTCACCCCAGGGCGGAGGTCTGACTCGGCCCGCGTGCCACGGCCGTGTATGTTCACGGCCGCCTACCGCTGGGCCGGTGGCCGGGCGGAGGTCTGAGTTTTAGCCCGCAGGCACGGCCGTGTATGTATCACAGCGCTACCGTGGGCCGTGGCCGGGCGGGAGCTGACGTCAGCCCGCCGATGGCACCGTGTATGTATTCACGGTCCGCTAGCCGTGGGCCGTGCCGGGGGCGGAGGTCTGATTTAAGCCCGCAGGCCACCGGCCGTGGTATGTATCACGGCCGCTGACGTGGGCGTGGCCGGGGCGGAGTTCTGAATTAGCCCGCAGCCACGCCGTGTATGTATCACAGCCGCTACCGTGGGCCGTGGCCGGGGCGGAGGTTCGACTCGGCCCGCCGTGGCCACGGCCGTGTATGTATCACGGCCGCTACCTGGGCCTGGGCCGGGCGGAGGTCTGATTTAGCCGCAGGCCACGGCGTGTATGTATCACGGCCGCTACGTGGGCGTGGCCGCGGGCGGAGGTCTGATATTAGCCCGGCAGGCCACGAGCCGTGATGTATCACAGCCATGCGTGGGCCGGTGGCCGGGCGGAGGTTCTGACATCAGCCCGCCGTGGCCACAGCCGTCTATGTATCACGGCCGCTACCGGTGGGTGCGTGGCCGGTGGCGGAGGTCTGACTCAGCCCGCCGTGGCCACGGCATCTATGTATCACGGCACTGCGTGGGCCGTGGCCGGGGCGGAGTCTGACTCAGCCCGCCGTGCCAGCGGCCGTGTATGTATCACGGCCACTGCCGTGGGCCGTGGCCGGGGCTGAGGTCTGACTCAGCCCGCCGTTTGTTTGTTTGTTTATTGGGGTTTTTGGGCGCGCCGACTACTAAGGTCAATTTGCGCCCATCAGCCCGCCGTGGCCACGACCGTGTATGTATCACGGCCGCTACCGTGGGCCGTGGCCGGGGCTGAGGTCTGACTCAGCCCGCCGTGGCCACAGCCGTCTATGTATCACGGCCACTGCCGTGGGCCGTGGCCGGGGCGGAGGTCTATGTATCACGGCCGCTACCGTGGGCCGTGGCCGGGGCGGAGGTCTGACTCAGCCCGCCGTGGCCACGGCCGTGTATGTATCACGGCCAGCTACCGTGTGTCGTGGCTTGTCTGTCTCTCCGCGCCGCAGGCCACGGCCGTGTAAACAGAGCCCGGTGGAGGCGGTGGCGGCCGCGGGACACCCTCTCCAGCTGACTCGCTGGCGCCACGAGCCGGCACGAGCCGACCAACGCTCCCGCCACCACTCACGCCTCGCGGCGATCCCACGAGTGGCAGCCGAGGGAGGAGCCGTCCCTCGCTCTCACAACCTCTTGCAGTGGCAGCCGAAGGAACTCGGCGCACAGAGCAGCTACAGAACTCTGGTGCGTAACACCAGCTGCAGCACCAGCTATACAAACACCGACTTTACTGACACTGCGTGATCTATACCGGTAGTTAACGCATAATGAGCATAATGTTTTTTAATGGTTGACTGATAAACAGCGCGACATTCGAACATCAATAAATGACATTTATTTGACGTAGATGACCGACCCTATGCAGCGGTCGGTCATCTACGCCTACGCCTGCTCAAACGATAGTAAGCCTGCCTTCCTGTCCAGCAGCGGTCTGTTTTTACACACTCCACGCACACTAACATGACTTCTTGTACCGCAACTACCGCGTATTTAGGAGCATGCGACCTAATCATAAACACCGCGAAACAAAGCAAAAATGGCTCAATAGGACGCCTTGGGCTGGAAGGCGTTCTGTACGAAAAATTGTTCAAAAATGGCCTCAAACTTGACCTAGCAGCCGAGTACGACCGAACCACTACGGAACTACGACCGAACTACGGCCGAACTACCGTTCCGTTCACATTTACGACCTGCCTGACCTACTGACTGGTCAGTTCAATCATTAAGGTCACCATGGGCCATCAAAGGTCAGATTTGTTCAAATTCAT
>VOPJ01016094.1:0-14319 GCA_014673585.1 Semibalanus balanoides | reverse complement strand
AGCTGTTTTTTACCCCCAAAATTGCCAAATTGAATATTGTTTTGAAAAAAATGACACAGAATTAAAGTTATTTAAAAACCGTAATGCATGTAAAAAAACTATACATAGTTACTTCTATACCAAATTTCAATATGATATACATATACACACACACACACACACACACACACACATATATATATATATATATATATATATATATCTATATATATATATATATATATATATACATATATATATATATATAATAAAGATATTGTCTGTGACTGTATATAGCGATATTTATAGTTCATGTAGCTTTGAAAATGGTATGGCACCAAAAACAAAACCAGCAGGGCTAAGTAGTAATTTCCTTGTACCTAACAGATAATCATGATCCGTCTTCGGATCCGGCTTTGCACTAGACCTCGTTAGATCTGGCTTTGCGCTGGAATGATCTCGTTTGAGCTGAAATAACCTCATTAGGTCTAGCTTTGCGCCGAAATGACCTCGTTAGATTGTTAGTATCACCGCGATGTGTTGACACTGCAGAACAGCGAGAATACCACCAAGGCTTTTAGCCCAAATGACCTCGTTAGATCTTTGCGCTTGAGTGATATGCGTCGGTCGGTAAATACTCAGCAGGCTGGACTTGCGAGACAACTCCCAGAAAGGTATCCACACCACCTTAGCCAGCCGTTTTTGATCCAGTGTACTGGCTTACTGCGGTGAGGAATTGTATCATACTTTATCGTTGGGCATTCTGTCTGATTGTTGTACTTGTTTTATTCCAACACTATTGTTTTAACATTGCTATGGCGCAGAGTGCATACTTGTCCCCGACTCAGAGTTGTGTCATGAATCGAATTATGAGTCGGACATTTTTGGATGAGTCATGAGTCGAGTCGATTCATTTAAAAAACGGCACTTGAGTCAGTAGTCGAGCCGATTCAATTTGTTTGGAACAGCGCTTGAGTCAAGAGTCTAGTCAGTTCTTCGGCTGCGAATCAGTCTTAAGTCGACTCAAACAAATTTGAGTGTGTTACAACAGAGACATAGCCAAGGGGGCAATGCACTGGGGAAACGCACTCCCCTGAGCAAACCATGCAGTTCACATTAGGTAAAATGCGACTCTACTGACACCCGACCCCCATTCAGCATTAAGTATTAATTCAAGTTATGATGAGTCAAATTGAGTCGACTCAAATATTTTTTTGAGTTGAGTCGATTAGCTTTTATAAACGGCACTTGGTTAAAGAGTCGAGTAAATTATTTTTTAAACGGTACTTGAGTTAAGAGTCGAGTCAGTTATTCAGCTATTGAGTCAGACTTGAGTCAATTCAAACAAATTTGAGTCGTTACAAGTCTGCTGTTGCGCATTGCGTAGTATTGCTATTGTCTAATAGGGGAAGCATGCCGATTAGCGACCCCCTAAGATTGAAACTCGCTGGTGCTTATGCTGTCATTGTCACGATTGTGAAAACTTTGTTTCGTGAAGTGTAAATATTTTTTACTTATCTTCGGTCTTACTTTATTCACACATTCAATATTCATATATATTTCATAGCAAATTTGTCAATAGAAACCTTTTTCCCTTTTTTCAGCTACCCCTCACCACCTTGCAGGCGTGCACCACGCTGTTTTCCCCTGGATGTGTTGATATAAGCCTGCAGTTATACCCTGTGATAAACACTTACTGAGTGCTGACGGGCGGACGCAGCTGTGCATCTGGGAGTGAGGACCTGAGTAACTACCGGTGATAGACACTGACGCCACCACGTCGTTACTCGTGAGCTGAGCCCGTGGAGAGAACAGGCCCGTAGCCGGGCTGACAAAATCTCCCCTTCTGTCTCTACATTTACAATGCATTATGTGTATCAAAACTGCAACCAACCAGCAACTGTAGTACCATGTATTATGTTTCAAAACTATCAACTCAAGTCAAAATATCAAGATAACAAGATAACAAGATGACAAAACAAACACCCACAAGACAAGACGACCTCAAGACCTCAAACACTCAAACAATTTAAAAATCAAAAGAAAAGAACACAGAAAATGAAGAAAAACAATACAGCAACGAAGGGCGCCTTTGGCGCTCTGCGAGTTGCGACAACAATGGGCCGAAATCACTGTGAAGCGGCAGGCCAAGCAATTCTAAACAACTGTAACTGTTCCTGGGTGTGCACAATGATTCCCAGAGGGTGCACACTGCACAATGCACACTGCACAATGCACAACTAGTGGCATAGATTTACCAACCCAAAGTCCTAGAATGTACGAAATATTGGATCTGAACACAAGCGTCTTGATCGTTGTTTATTTAGTGGATTGTACTGCAAGTTTCAAAAGCTCTTGTGTTCAATTGTTTTACTCGGCTGCGAACATTCTTTACATTCACTACTGGGGTGCACGGACTAAGGTCAGAGGGTGCACGGAGCTCGCAGGGGGTGCACGGGTACCCAGTGCACCCACCTGGTTACGGAGCTGGTGAAGAGGAGCTCTCTCGATCACTTACCTACCAGTTGCCGATCATTAACGTACGAGCCGTGCTTTCCGCATCGCATAACGCATTAGGCCATAACGATCCTTCCTATAGAGCCGTGCTTTCCGGTATCGCATAACGCATTAGGCCCATAACGATCCTCCTATAGAGCCGTGCTTTCCGCATCGCATAACGCATTAGGCCCATTAACGATCCTTCCTATATAGCGCATCAGCGGCGCATTGGAGTCCCAAATTGTACTTCCAAATGGTTAAAAATCCAAATTTATTAACTGCAGAAGCTGTAAACTGCAAGTTCTTAAAAGCTTTGTCGATCATAAAAGCTTCATAGGTGCACAACACCGATGCGGGAAGTCGCAGTGCTGTTAAGTTATTGTACGAATATCTCTACACCGGCCGTTATTTACTGTATGTAGACGCCGCCTTGACCCCCGCGGTGTTGACAGGGGTGTGCAGAGTGCCGAGCGATGTGAACCACCACGCGGTGTTGACAGGGCGTGCAGAGTGCCGACGAGTGCTTTGTTCCACCGCGCGGTGTTGACAGACTGCACTCAGAACGGCGGGGATACCACCCCACCAGTGCTCAGCGAGATATGCGCCTGTTTTTGCAGCATGACCCGTCCTCAGTGGAACTGTCGCACATTAGTGTTCGTTGCTGCTGATCCAGATGGTGTGTGTTTTTCTGCATGGTTTCAGCAACGGTGCCCATTAATTATAATTTGTTTTGATCTGCAGCATAAGACATTCAACGGACGATATTAAGGGCAGGAAGCTGCATCGCGGCATCGCATCCGGCGGGTTGCTGAATGACGGAATTCGATGACAGAATACGATGACTTAGTTAGCGGGCTATGGCGGAACATGCGAAATTAAACTGGAGTGTGCGAGGTCACGGCAGACTGACGGACATCTTATTATACGTGCGAGGAAATGTCTCAGCGATGAGACGCTCTATGATCTCAATCTCTGAGTATACGTAGAGGGCTGAGACAGCGCGAGCTGGACTTAGGCCAGTGTAAGGTGAATATTCCGTCCACACGAGCACCGAAGATGAGTTTGTGCGAATCCTGACGGAGACACGCGGCAGGATGCTGTAATGATACACCATGGGACTCTGCACCGGCAGGACCCAAAGAGGCAGAACAGACGTACTTGACGTTTGTGTTAGACTCTGGTCCCGTCGTGAAGCCAAAGCATGGAGTCACCTCTCCAAAAATTTGAGCGAATCTCATTCCCACAACAAGCAGCAATATCCATCACGATAAAACTCGGGGCGTGAAACTATGTACAACCCTCAGGCCACCAATGTGGGGACATTAATTCAATATACGATGTTATCTGGGGCTGAAAGGCGGCTGTGCAAGTTTGACGGCAAGCCAATAAGTGGTTCAAGAGATATTGCCTCAGGCGTTTTTGAAGGTCACGGTGCTTGTCAATCTTTGTCGGCTAGTATCAACAGGTATTGATGACGCAATATAAATTTGTCATATATCGTTTGGAATGGTAGTGAGTACAGCACTTCAAGATAGTGCCGTTAGTTTCTCGATTTGGGAACCCAAAAAGTTTCAAAATGGCAAAAATATATAGGCACATTGTTTGACCGGAGCTGTTGTGTCGGATAAACTTGCAGTGGGAGCCGTACCTACACATTGGCTGTGTCGTGTGACTGGAACTGTTGTGTCCAACATAACTGCAGAAGGAGCCATGCTGGACGTTGTGTGTCGGGAAGTGCTGCTGTTTGACCGGAAGTGTTGTGTTTCCGGCAGACCTGCAGTGGGCGGCCGGCTCTGCCGGCTCTGTACCGGAGGGCGCGTATGAGTGTGAGGGCTTCTATGTGGGTCGCGCTCATCACGATAACGGCATCATCGTCGGCCCGGTGGTCTGTGACGAAGCCTGCTGCATGATCGGCTACTGCGGCGAACAGTTCAACAAGGACGAGTACGAGTGAGCCGACTCTCTGGCGAGGCGGGCTTCGCGAGAGGACAGCTCAGGCCGACTTTAGAAAGCCGAAGGCAGTTGTGGAGTGTGGAGGCGCTCGTGCACGCGTACTACGGAGACGGTCGAGTCCGGTACAGAATTGGTCACTGGTATTGGCCAACCGCTATTTTCTTTAGTCACCAATACACCACATATATCTGTTTCTGGAGCTCTGACCCAGTGACAAGGGGTTATGCGGCAGATACTTTATCCCGTCGGCAACGGGGACGGCTCTGGTTCGTTTTATGGCCACAATCCATGCGTGTTGCCAGGTCCCCTCTGTTCATTGCATGCAGCTGGCAGCTGGTGTTGTCCCACGATGTGGTTGGTGTGATCAGGGGCGGCGCCACCGGGGGAGCAGAGGGGGCAGCTGCCCCCTGGCGTCAGCCAGGGGGGGGGCAAACATATCTTTTTGACCCCCCAGAATTTCACGGAGGCCCCACTCCCAAAAAGGTGCCCCCTTGCTTTTTAAATGGCCAAAATAATGGAAATTATGTGGAAATTAGTGTGGCTAATTTCTTTGAATGAAGAAAGCTGCAGACGCCACTGTAGGCCGACGAATTACTAGCACAAGGAGGCCCGCTGAGTAGCAGAGCAGGAGGTGCTTCCCCAGTACCAGACAGGAGCCCCAGTACCAGATAGGAGGCCCCATACTAAACAGGAGGGCCCCCGGAGTTGTATGAGCAGAGCGCGCCGGGAGTTACGCAGATAGGGTGGCCCACATACTAGACAGGAGGCCCCCAAAGTGACGTGAGAAAGGAGGGGCGCCCATCACGTGAGGTGCGGAAAAGCGGCCCCCCGCAGGGGGCAGGTAGAGATGAGCGAGTGGAGCCCGCCAGTGACTAGACAGGAGTGCCCGTGACTAGACGGAGAGCCTTTCACTGGGGTGCGCCACGTACGCAGACACGGAGGCCGCCCATATCGTAGCTGTGATAGGCGCGCGCCACCGGAGCGACTAGAGCGAGGAAGGCCTCCTATACTAGACAGGAGGCTCAACCCAAGTACTAAACAGGACGGCCCTTTGACGGATGCTAGCAGCCGCATGGAGGGTCCCCAGTACTAGATCAGAGAGAGGACCCGGCATGGGTAACTGGAGACGAGGGCCGACTGGTCGACTGATACGTAGGCCCGAGCGCGTGGAGCCCGCGGCTCCATAGACGGAAGGCTCCAGAGTGACAGCAAGTACTAGACCAGGAAGGCCCCAATATATCTAGACAGAAGCCGCCGCAAGGTACAAGACAGCGAGTCCCCAAAACCTCAGTTATTAGAACAGGAGGCCTCCACACGTAATAGATAGGAGGCCCCCACACAGTATAAAACAGGGAGCCGCCCCCAGTACTAAACAGCGGAGGTCCATAAGTAACAACCAGCCAGGCCCCGCGATACTAGAACAGAGCCCCGAGTCACTAGACAGGAGGCCCCAGGTATTAGACCCACGGAGCCCCTCGTTGACAGAACAGGAGCCGCCCCCGACCAATGCCCATGTCCGGTATAGTGCAGGAGGGGCCCCGCACAGACGTGACTAGATAGGAGCGATCGTCCTCTCAGGTCGGCTACTAGATGCAGTTTGAGACCCCTTCCCCCGCAAAAGTCACGTAGATAGAAGGCCGCTTAAAGATGAGCTAGACAGGAGAGGCCCGCCGGCGCGGGTAGGCGTGAGACAGGGAAGCTTCGTGTAGATAGAACAGGAGGTCCGCAGAAGTGGTAGCTAAACAGGAAGCCCTCGGTGGTAGAGCAGAGAGCCCGCGCTGGTCGTAGACAGGATGGTCCCCAGTACTAAAAATTCGGGCCCTTCATCCCTAAAATTGTAAAACTTTCGGATCCTTGGCGCGCGGCTTCAGTTTGACGGAGGCCTCGCGATTGTTATGCGTTTGGGTCATTATACACCTATTGTAATAATATATCTGAAACTAGTTCTAGCCCCAACTCATAAAAACAAGGGTGGAGTGTATAGCCCCATCTCCCCAATTTATTGTGCCCCAGAGGTCGAAAAAAGCGCCCTGTCCTACCAACCTCGTTGGCGACCACTTTGCTTGCAACCATGGACGACCAATGGGCACATGACCTTGATGGTGCAAAAAAGAGCTATCAGTACCTACAATCTCACAACCCTAACTCGAACCACACCGGTATCCAAGTACCTTACCAGTTAACACACTTCAGTAAACGCCCTTGAATTGAAATGACCGTCGGAATCGACATTACTCGGTTGCTTCAGATTAATTTTCTGTGCAAGTGGCCTTCATGCCCTCGCGGCGCGGCGAGGGGGGGGGGACCACTTTGATACTAATTTCTTTGGCCGACCACTTTTCATTTTTTTCGACTCCCATGTATGTGCCCCTGGTACTGAACTCTAGCGCATACGCATAGAAGCCACTCTTTGTCACAGAGCAACAAAATTTCCAAATCTTTTCGCGCCCGGCTTTGCGGCGCACTTACCACTCAATTAACAAACATTAAATTGTATGCCCATGCGAGTGGTCGACACAAAAACACATGCAATTCGACCTTTTTGCCCCGGTTGCACATTTATCTCTGGAGCATATCTTCTCATAAAGTAGCTCTGTTATATATTCAAAATGAAATCTCATAATTGGGCAAAATAGCTTAGCCTCTTATCATTTCTTACCGCTCACTCTCTTAGCGCAAAAGAGCACTTTTAGATGGTCCGGGCACGTCACACGCGCACCCATTTTCAAAGCGACGCATAGATGAGAATGCATATCCAGGGCGTAAGATTCAAAATTTTCGCGCCGCTCCGCGGCGCAATTCCTTTTCTGTAATTCCAAGAGTTTCAAGACTTGATCCCATCTCCAAAAAATATTCGAATTTTGTATAGCTGATTCCAAACTGGTGTCACTGGTTTCAACGCTGAAAGTGCAGACCCTCAGTTATTAACTCCAGCTTCTAAAAGTTAGTATGGCTTATGCCTTGCCTGCCATACTGCATTCTCTATCCTTGTAACATGCCTTTTCAGCCGTTTCTCTCTCGCACACTTTCAACGCTTGCCAAGAGTGGCCGCGTTCCAGTTCCAAGCGTATTGAAAAAGGAAGCTGCGTTATATTCCTTTTCGTTATTTCTTACTGCGCTGAGTGACACTCTTTTCAAATGGTGAGCGCTTGTAGTATTGTAACTTATCCGACAATGAGAAAACAATACTTAAAACTACGGCCTCTTGAGGGCCCTGAAATTTAAACCAAACGCCCTCAAGGGGGGGAGCCGGTACAAAAATAAACTAACATCGTACAGCATACTAGTAGCACCAACTGATGGAGCCCCGTAACAGCCAGGGAGGCCCCAATGGCCGAGAGGAGGCCCCTGGAGGAGGAGGCCCCCCTTCGACTTTGCCCCCCCAGGTAAAATCTGGTGGCGCCGCCCCTGGGTGTGATGATTGGCTAGCATCTACACTGTATGACGGCAAGCGACACTGACCGTGTGACGGTATGACGGTGTAGCAGTGTGACTGTGTGACGGTATGACGGTGTAGCAGTGTGACTGTGTGACGGTGACGGTGACAGTGTGATGTATGACGGTGTAGCAGTGTGACAGTGTGACGGTATGACGGTGTAGCAGTGTGACTGTGTGACGGTATGACGGTGTAGCAGTGTGACTGTGTGACGGTATGACGGTGTAGCAGCGGTGTGACTGTGTTTGATGTGTGATTTGCACGGTGCTAGCTGTGTGACTGTGTGACGGCCGCAGGCTGCGCTGGGAGCCGTGTGAGGGCGGTAACATGCCCGAGGGTGCCGTGGAGGCCGGATATCTCTGCTCCGGACACAAACTCTACGTCGGACGTGCCATGAAGGACGACAAACTGATAGTGGGACATGTAAGGCAATGTCACCGACCTCAAAACAACATCATTTGCATTATAATTGTCCATTGGTAATTTATTAACTTTATTTTTGCGGTTGTCGAAAAAGTTAAATAACTTAACAATATTCGCTTTGCTTTTTCTCAACATCAAGAAATCGCATTCAGTTATTTTATTTTAACGTTTTGTCTCAAAATAATCCACCGTCAGCCGATGTTAAATTGTTTAGCTACTAATATTGCTTATATTTATGCCATGCTGTGTTTCTTGAAGATCACACTTCAACGAAGCAATTCATACATCATATCTCGAGAGTCTCGGAAGCTCGGGGCTTACAAACGCTGCACAGATAGAAGCCTAGCATAGTATAGCACAGACGAAATAGTGCTGTTTTCCCTCCATTCCTACAGCAGCCTTATTCATACGAGTCTGTATTCCTATCGCCAACTCTGCCGCCGTTCGCGTGGCATGTTGAAAGCCATGTCTGTTGGCTGACCGCTGGTCTCCCGACATCTATCTGTTGCCAGGTGAACACAGTCCACTGCGTCTGCTGCATACCGCTAGAGGGCGCCTCCTGTGACTGCTCCGAGTTCCACGTGCTGGTCGCATACGAGGTGTGATTTCCACCTCCACCACCACCACCCCGACCTCCCAGAACGGAGGAGCTTCCACAGAGGAAAACCGGCCAGTCGCCAGTACACTGCCTGATTGCCGCTGATGGTCACATAGAGGGCTTTTGTACTTCTCTGTGCTGATTGTCGTATAGAGGGCTTTTGTACTTCTCTGTTGATAATAATGCACACAACATTGCAGTTTGTTGAGTGATTTCAAGCTGGTTGTTAACCTGGCAATCTTGACCTGATGTATTGTGCCTTTAGAAGTGCTTGTAAAGATGGCGCGTCGCAAATTGATGCTGTAATCTCTGCAATGTTGTCCCGGGGGCCATGGTCTGGCACTATCTCGGAGTCATTTGCTAACGTAAACAGCGCGGCGGTGCTGGCCGGCAGTCATGATATCATCAATACAATGTTGTCGCTTGGCGGGGATGTTTGCTGCAGATAGGACGAGAGCGAGTGCAGCTGAAGACCGATACACTGTGCGGACAGAGCTGTACGGGCTGTCAAACCCCCCTCTCTCTCCCCTCTGTAACCTGCCGAAATCTGCCTAACTCTCTCTATGTCCTGCTGAAACCCACCAATGTAACTATACAACCAGTCGATATTATCTCATCCCTCTCATTAGTTTACCTAAATCCGCTGCCTGCCCGTTTTTCGGTCTGCCGAAATCCACCCGACCCTCTCCCAGGTCTGCCGAAATGCGCGTTGTCTCTGACCTACAATTTACAAACATATACTCATTCAGTCATCTCCGGTCTGTTTATCCACTTCATTAGCTCGATCGACGCAAGAGGCTTCGTTGCTCAGAAATCAGAGATGCCTCAGTTTTAAAGACACCATGATCGCAAAGTCTGCTTCTGGTTTACGAGGCTGCTCCGCGTCAATAGTTCGGACCTTTATATCCAAGAACTTTTAATCTGGTGCGTCGCCAACAGGGGGCCTAGGAGACGGGCCCCGTCAGGATCGCTCCGGCCGGTGTTAGTCCGTCCCCCCACAGTTTGCATGATTTCAACTTTGGCCCTATGGGGCTAGCTCCCCTCCCCAGCCTCTGGCTGCCCCCACTCAAAAAATTGTGTGCGACGTCACTGTTTTTAACCCATCGCCAGACACATTTATTCGATCACTGTCAGCATCACTGTCAGCCACCATGAATAGCCTACCAATGCTTTCTGCTTTGACCTGGTCAAGCGGCGTCTGATGGAAGTGGTCGGCTTGATGGAGCTTGGTCGGCTTGATGGGCCCTCAGTCAACCAGAGCGGTCCTCGGTCGGCTTGAGAGGGCCTCGATCAGCCTGAAGGAGAACTCGGTAGGCTTGAGTGGCCCCCCGAGTGACCGTTCGATGGTTTAGGGCCCCTTTCAGATATGCCTAGGCCTGACAGAACCCTTGAAATGCCTGAACGGACTCCTGAACGGACCCAGGCTGGTCTGAGAGGGCGATTGTCGAGGCCTGAGAGGGCCTCACACCTCCGGTGGTCACTGGCCGGAGGGGCGCCGTCATCTGCCGAAGGGGGCCACTGACGGCACGTCACTGGCCGAAGGGGCTTCGTCACTGGTCACAGGGCTGCCGTCACTGGCCGCAAGAGTGCCATCACTGGCAGGAGGAGTGCCATCACTGGTCAGATAGGCACCGTCACTAACCGAAGGGGGGCGCTGTCACTGGCCAGAGGGACGCCATCACTGGCCAGAGGGACAACGTCACTGGCCAGAGGGACGATATTACTGGCCGGAGGGGCGCAGTCACTCCCTAGAGGCCCGAGGGGCGCCGTCATTAGCCGCAGGGGCGCCTTTACTGTCCGAAGGGGCGCCGTCACTGGCCGAAGGGGCACCATTATTGGCCGAAGGGGCGCCGTCACTGGCCAGAGGGGCGCCGTCATTAATCTGGGCGCCGCCTTCAGACCGGAGGGGAACCGTCATGGTCTGGCCATAGGGCGGTATATGGCTAGGAGGCGACACATGGCCATGATATGAGGGTGGCATCTGACCGTGCAGCAAACCGGCAGATATTTAACCCCGTAAGCAGGCATATTTCAGCGCCTTCGGCGCGGAAACTGGTCTGCTTACGAGACCCTTCCGCGCCGTCGGCGCGGAGGGGGCGCCCTGCGCGCTAGACACAGGAGGGGGCGCCCCGGCCCCCTGTATCCACCCCTGTGCCAGACAGTCAAGTGAGTCACAGACGGTTGCCAGGTGGTGTGCAGCCGGCCGACGCCAATGATAAATTGTCGGCTGAAGTGATGCAATCAACACCGAGACTGGTGTGGTGACGTGGGGGCCAAGAGGCGATTGAACCGACCGGCCTGCCTGGTAAGTAGACTTCATTAAGTCAAACTCGAACTATTACAGACATACTGGCATGCAACACAGCATTACACGATTTTTCACATTACACAGCAGTACACGATTCATCACACTATTTTTCTTGGGTGGATTTCGACTTTTACTTCAACTAGAGCCCTATGGGGATTTTCATAATGAATGCTCATGTTAAAACACTTAAAAAAGTAAATCAATTATATATCACAATTCACAACTATCTTCAATCAACAAGGGTTGCATTCATAACAATTTCGGACAGGTACATTTTATCAGCTTTCAAGGCTGGTGCGGTTTTGTGGAAACAAATTGCGTCGCTTCTCTGGCAGATACCTATGCCGAACCGCACAAGTGATACCTATGGATGATACCTATGGATCATAGGTCATACCGATCCATAGGTATACCTAAGTGATACCTATGGATCGGAGCCTTGAAAAGGAAATCCAAGGAATTTTAACTAAAAATGCATACATGATTTTAAATCGTCTATTAAAGGAAATGGTTCACCTTGGATTGTTTTTTTCAAACACGATTTTATTATATTTTGAAATACAACTTCTTTTCATATTGTTAAAAATAGACATACATCGCGCCGATTCAGGACAGAAGGACGTACATTATTCAGTTTATCAAAACTATATGCGTACTCTGCAACGTCAAACGAAAGAATCAAATGGCTCAGCCAATCAGATTCGAAGGAACTCGCGTAAGATTGCTGTATAGCCTTCCGAAGGCCCACATTCTTGACATTCTTTGTTTATGGCCCACATTCCTTCGATAAGAAGTCAAATATATTCGGCTGGATAGCCTTTTCAGTCAAGAAAACTTGCAGTTAGTTTTTTAACACGGGCTACAAAACTGCTATCTCAGTTCAAAACCCATGTTGAAGGTCAAACTATTCCTTTATAAGCCTAGCAGGCAGGCGATTATGTCAAAGGCTTATGGTTATCCGTAACATTGTGGAATTTGGCCCCATAGAACCTATATTTCGCTCTGAATCCGTCTCATATCGTCGCGCTGTCTGAATCCGTACACCCTGAAACCTTAACTGTTCAAGCAGACAAAGTTTGGCGTAGAGACAACAATTTCCCACCTCCACCTTTTGTACTCTCTCTCGGCCTTACCAAACGTTGTAAGTGAGTACTCACACACAGGCCAGGGGAGAAGGGGGCCATGGCCCCCTCCTTGAGCAACTTGAGAACTTCATCTTGATATAATGGCGGACATATGACATAAGCCCGATCAACACCGGGTAGCAGAGCAGCGTCGATGATACAAGTGGTTCTCAAAAGTTTGTTTTATATTTCCCGACGTTCCCCCTGGAGAAAATCCTGGCTAGGTCGCCTGTTTGACACAAAAACGTCCTTTCAATTTGAAGGCATTTAACATTTACAGAAGATATTTTTTAAGCTAGGAACCCAACACATTGCACCAAAAGTTATATAATACCAGCTCTGAATATTCACACTTAAGTCCAGCTACTCTTTGAAGACATATACTGCATGACCGGACTAACCAAATTACAGTTTTCGCAGGGGCGTGCCACAAATAGATTTTATGAAGATGGAAGGCGGGCCAGGCCCAGGGTTTGCCCCTTACTCCCATAAAGGGCTGATGTTAAAGGGAATAGTTCACATTTAACATGGGGTTTTGTGTCAAGCAGAGACACAAAACTGTGCCTATGATACTGTCATACTGCCGGTGATTCTGTGCCGATGATACTGTCATCGGCACAGTATCACCCAGACGATGTCATGCGGCACAGTATCACACAGACGATGTCAAGAACCTCGTGCTGACAAAATAAAATAAATCAGATAAACATGAGTAGAAGTGTGATGTTTGCAGAATTTTGAGAAAAAACTCACACTTTCGAAGCATTACATCACTTTTTTACGGAACGCTAAGATCAACAACGCCAAAGTTGGGGGGGGGGGGCAAGCGCCCCCACTGCCCCTGTTCCCGGGCCTATGTATACGACTGCTGTTATGCAACACGGAATAACACAAATGACACCATGCAGGCGGCCCAATATCATGCAAATAATACCATGCGGCACAGTATTACCAAGTTGATGTCATGCGGCACAGTATCACCCAGTTGATGACATGCGGCACAGTATCACACAGACGATGTCATGCGGCACAGTATCGCACAGATGATGTCATGCGGCACAGTATCACACAGACAGTGTCATGCGGCACAGTATCACACAGATGATGTCATGCGGCACAGTATCACTGTGCCGCTTGACATGCCGCTCATGTCAGAATCGGCACAATCGCGGCTCAGAATCGGACTGCAGCTGTGCCATGTCGCGCTGAATGACAGCTAGTGTGTGAGACTGTCTAAAGTGACTGCAGATTTAAACTTGAGGTTTAAATGCAGGTTTATAATTCAGAATACAAAAAAAAATAGTGCGATATCGCATTCGGCGTTGCTATCATGGGCGCATCCAGAGAGGGAGGGGAACACTGCCTCCCTCCATCTCGCACTCTCTCCAACACTCGCAGCCTCTCTCTCTACTCCCCAGTTTCCTCTCCCTCGCCTCCATCAGCACCCTCTGCCATGACTTCTCCCGCTCCCTCTTGCGATCTCCCACAACCCGTCTCCCACCTGGCCCCGCCCCCACTCTTTCACGCCTCTCTCCTGACCTCTCCTCGCTTCAGCTCTCCCCTCCCCACTCTTGCCGGTTCTAGATCCACCTATGATTGCTATAAGTGCGTAGGTAAGCATGTCAATAAAGCAGCTTAGTGCTGATCGTTTAAGTCTAAGGGCATGTCGATGTATGTACAACTGGGCTGTAGTTGTTAGAGCCACAAGTGCGAAGCGCCGAATGTAGCTCATTTGATTTTAAAGCACTCAGAGTGATTATTTGCCGCGAACAATGTGAGACGAGAGCATGTGCTATCGTTTTCGACGTGCGTGCCATCCTCAAGTAAGAGTTACAGAGTAGAGATGTGACTATTTTGAAAGCAAACTGTGACACTTTGTATGATACAGCCCTCATCGAGCTTTATCATAGCGCCAGATGCTGTCTATCTAGTCTAGCCAAATGTTTTGCATAACCAGAAAACCGAAAGACAAATAGTTGCAGCCGCATTTGTTTCAAAA